>JAUELE010050481.1:0-15799 GCA_031471655.1 Diodora aspera
TTTTTAAAAATAGCTGCTTTTAAAATGTTCCCTGTCCTTATAGTTTTCTGCCTGACCCTTGCTTGGGCTAAAAAGGCTGGCAACGCCATTGATCATGGTGTCATATTTTTCTATGAACTAATACTGTTGTGTCAAGAGTTATTTCCCTTTGAAGAAATACCTTCAAAATCAATGATTGCTAATGCACCTTGTTAAAGAGCACTATTCGTGAGGGTGCTAAACATATATTCAGCACTTGCAGGGGGGGACAGCATAGTTCATGAAAGATTTTATTTTCTAGGAGGGTCCAGAGGCCTGCTCCCCCGGAACATTTTGAAAGATCAACATGCAAAATGTTGCAATCACAGTACATGGCACAAGTTTTAATAATACATATCTGGGATGGACTTGATGCTAGTCTAGCAAAACATTAACACGATCTACAATGGGGTACTCCTGCCCCCTCCCCGGACCTGGTACTTGCAAATTCTTGACTTACATGTAATTGAATGACTCAACGTTCAGTTTTAAGCTAAACATTTTAAGTGGACGCGATTCAGACATTCTCTAAATAATCAGTTGATGGACACATTTGTACCTTTCCATCAACGACAAGATAATGTAATTCGTAAGACCAAGGTGCACAGAATGTCACGTGACGTGGCCTGAAAACAGGATAAAATCCATGTTAACGTTTACCTGCCAAGCTGCCTACAACAAAACAGACCACGTGTTTCCAACATATTCGCTGTGAAGAGTGGAGCAGCGCCACACAGCGTTGTCAGCCAGCTCTTAGCAGTGTCCATCTAAATTTGGGGAATAGATTAAACATAGTTTGTCGTCTTTAAGTGATTTTTGGATTGACTCGCGTTCGAGTAAGGGGAGACAAACCTTCAGTTCTTCAACCTTACTTATATCTAATCCCGTTTTCATATTGGTAAATCTTCATTGGCTGCTACACAGGTACACATGCAGTATCAACAAAATATTAAATCTAATAAGGTAATATACTCTCACAGATCTGGATTGTTATTACTCTAGAAGTCATAGAGCTGTCACACCTGTACATAAATGTCAAGGTCACTGGACCCCCACCCCACCCCCTTCAACTCCGCAGGTACCCTTACGCCTATGATCAGGACGAGGATGCTTACTTCAACGCAGTACATCCCTTACTGTTCTAGAATTCAGCCACCATTTCTTGATATTTGCATTAATTTCTTAATCATTAAACGTTGAATTTCTTATGTTGTAATACCTTTGCTCAGGTACAATACATGTTGTACCTAACACGTACAAACGACGGGACATTTTGCACGTTGACTTAAACATTTGATGCATCTTTAAACTTCGATGAGAGCCGAATCAAAAATACAAAGATATTTGTATGTATTGATAACTTCTTATTGTGTTATGTGCAAAGCTTATTATCAGATAATCGTGTCTGATGACGATATAAGGATCTATGAAGCAAGCAGAAATTCTCAACCCATACGAAACTGTACCTGAAAACGCATTCGTTGGTGGGCGGGTCGATACTCTTAAATAGTGACCCATTTGGAGATATGCATCTCCCGACTCCGCGACATACATTTTGTTGTAATCGACAAATTACAAGAATCGGATTGGTTGCATCAAGCGACTGTCAAAAAAACTGTTTCGTTTTATTCAAACACTCATGGATTCATGTTGGAATGTGACAGCGCAGATCTTTGTGCAAGGAACGCAGAAATTAAAACAATTGACTCTTAAGAATGACTCTATTATCACCTTACCCGTGTATTGCATAGACGAAGATGAAGACAATTTTACAGCCTTAATCAATGTAAAAGACGTAAAAGAGAGAAAACGGCGCAAACGATTCCTCTATCTTAGTTGCCTTATATGTAAAGCATTGTCCTCCACTCTTTCCAAATAATACATCACCTCACCCAGGGATCGCTAAGAGCAGTTTTGCAATTATTGCAGATGAAGTACTTGGGTACTTCAGCACACTTCTATCACTGGTAAAGCCTAGTTTGACAACATGAGACAAATCAGGGTGGAGCAGAACATTCTTGACAAGAAACATTTTTCGGGTTCCAAGAAAGATGTTTAATCTGTGTGATGAATGTGATGATCTTGTTGAACATCATATCGACAGTCGTCGAATGCAAAGGTCGTGACGACGGCACTTCAAATAATAAGGGTCTTAATCTTGATCTCACTCACAAAATATGCTTTCTTTGCGAAATTCACTTAAATTTCTCAAATTGTTGAAGAGATCAAATCATAAAAACATGTTGACGCTGTGTCAACTCATTCCGAAACTTGACCGCGAAAAAGCGGCGCGGATTTACAAATTTTCTTTTGGTTTGCAGCGTTTGACAAGATTTGTTGAAAAAATGATAAGAATATTCAAACTCCCAATCAATGTTTACCTTTAAAGTGGACAAACATCGAGATTCGAGAGCTCTAAAGTTTTTGCTCATCTCGACGATCCCCCAGACTGTTTGGTGCGGTTCTGCGAGATTTGTACGAGATTTAATTCGACCTTGACCTTCATTCATGTCGCTGAACACGATCATATAAACCTCACCTGTGTCTTTAGGATTACCCTGTGGAGAATATAACGTTCCGACATGTTTGATATTTAGATTCTTATTTCTCATACGAGTGTGAAAATTCGTCATGGAGGCTTTATGTGTTGATTTCGTTTGATGTTTTATGTTAAACGTTGAGTTTTCGGCTTCCCATGCATTTACTAATTTGCATGGAAAAATGCTGTCAATGCTAGCAACAATTCACAACCACCCTCACAAATACTTTGACGCCTTGCCCAAGATATTAACACTTACTGTTTTGCGTATTATTCGTTTCAGGACAATTTTCTAAATCATTAAGCGCATGAGCACTTTCAACGTCATTGTTTACGCTTGCAAGAAAATAATCTAACGAAATACAGTTTTGATCGTGTAACAATAATTTCAGTTCATTAAGGGACACGTAAAGACAAGAATCAAAGCTAAAAGTTGATGCATACAACTTCAGGATCTCTTAGAGGGTGTGCTGGGGAGGGGCATGGTGCCCGGGTCGGGGGCTCCAAAAGGGGACCTTGGAGCCAGGGAATATAAACCGGGTGACTACTGGGAAGAGAAGGGGTCCCTGATAAACAAAAAAATTCCTCCTCATAAGGGAATAAGATTCGAAAGAAACTTTGTACCCCCGATAAAATTCTTATCATAAGGGAATGAGACCCGAAAGAAACTCTGTACCCCCGATAAAATTCTTATCATAAGGGAATGGGACCCGAAAGAAACTCTGTACCCCCGATAAAATTATTATCATAAGGGAATGAAACCCGAAAGAAACTCTGTACCCCCGATAAAATTATTATCATAAGGGAATGAGACCCGAAAAAAACTTTGTACCCCCGATAAAATTATTATCATAAGGGAATGACACCCGAAAGAAACTTTGTACCCCCGATAAAATTCTTATCATAAGGGAATGGGACCTGAAAGAAACTCTGTACCCCCGATAGAATTCTTATCATAAGGGAATGGGATACGAAAGAAACTTTGTACCCCCGATACAATTCTTATCATAAGGGAATGAGACCCGAAAGAAACTCTGTACCCCCGATAACATTCTTCTCATAAGGGAATGGGATACGAAAGAAACTTTGTACCCCCGATAAATTCTTATCATAAGGGAATGAGACCCGAAAGAAACTCTGTACCCCCGATAAAATTCTTCTCATAAGGGAATGGGATCGGAAAGAAACTCTGTACCCCCGATGTAATTCTTCTCAGAGGCCGTGGTTAGCATTACATGCGTGTGCAATCTTCCAGCTATATCAAACTGAGCAAAGCGAGATGCACACAAAGGCAGAACAGGTCGATTGAAAAAATCACACGAAATATAGATCTCCGACAAGCATGACCTTAGTAGGGTCCTTCTTGACACCTTGCAACAAGGCTGGGAATAAAACCACAGCTTTCTGAACGCAAGACAGGCATTACAACCAGCTTAGTACAAAATACATATGAATGGTTTTCTAGTCATTTTCGCTGTACTTTCCCAGTTTTTCATTAAGTTTTCATCAATTTAACATGGCTCGCAGGTGAGTGCCACTCTATGAAGTAAACATTTCTCTATTTCTGTAATCAGCAATAGGGATTGTTTCGGAATATGTGGTGATGATTGTTTTAACATTTGTTACATTCTGTGTCAATGACACCGCGTGAGTGAGTTCCTTAGAAAAATAGGGCCCTGGTGGCCTCGTGTGGTATGATACCGTCTAAAAAGGGGAGTTTTTTCAATCTGGTCTTCGCCGATTTGAACTGTATTCTTTCCTTCCATCCTACAAATCACGGTATATAAGCAGTATAGCAAAAAATTTATAACATTTTGTTACTTTCTGTGACGATGACACCTGGGAATGATAGTCCCTTAGATAAAATTATGGCTTAGAGTCCAATGCTTGTCACACGAAACCGTCCAAAATTGGGATGTTTTCTATCCATTTTTTTTAATTTGAAGTGTATTCCTTCTGTCCATCAAGAGATCACCCCATGGTATACCGTATATGGTCAGTATTAAATATTACGCCTCAACGCAAACCATTACCTCAACGATTACCTGTGACAAAGACATCTATGTCAGGTCCCTGAGGACAGAACGCTTACCGATTTTCTCCTGCACCGACTAACACCTCCAACTCTCAAAATATAGGTGTGAACACAGTCTCAATTTTAAAGTCACATTCTGACAAACAGTTGTGAGACGTTTTTAAGAAGCCAAATCGAAGCCATGTAGCTCTTGTCTTTGCCGAGAGCAGAAGCCACGTGCGACAACAGCAACTACACCACCATTGATTAACGACGTCGTTTTCACACTGAACAAATGCAAAAAAACGTTAATCGTCAACTCTGTAACATGCTTAAAATAGTCGACGCCGTCGTTAGCCCGTAAGGTGACATCCCTATGATCAACACAGTCACAGAAACGTCGAAGCAAATTTGGGCGTGGGAGATGTTGGACATGAAATGACGACTTGACACCGGACTTTCGCCCGGTTTCTATCTTCCGTGTATATAGGCTACAGTTTACAAATCAGTCGTTCAGATTGTTAGCTCAGATTTACAGGATGCATGTACAGTGGGGGTCGTCAAATATTTTGGAACATCGACCCCTTCACTGAACCCTTGATCCTTTATCGCCCCCAGGCACGTACACAAGTCCTATGGAACCCCAGGGGTCTATATCGACCACGTTGGAGGTGCCTGCTGTAGAGTGTAGAGTATCTGTTTTAAAAGTGTCCGAGTCACTTTGATATTTTTTCATGGTATACATGTCAGTGAATGTCTTTTTGATTCTTAAAAGTTCACTTTCAGAAATATTTGAACTGTATTGCCACGATGTCGTTAATGTCACTCCAGTGTCAGGTATTTAAAGAGAGGTTTCCATTCCTAGTTTTGTGTTTTTATTTGAAATCCAATCCCAAAACGAAGATGAAGAACGGACAACAAGCAAAAGGGAACACACCATTGGGTAATATCAATTACATATAGCAATAATAAAAATAATATGGCCACTTATATCGCGCCAAATTCCACACCACGAAGGGTCATGCTCAAAGCGCTCTACATTATTACCCTGGTCATTCGAACAATTTACAACCAAGAGCAAATATCAACTCCCAAGGGCGTATACAACCCAAGCTGCCTGTTAAGGGTAACGCCAGAAGGTTAACTTTCACAATAACCGTCACATTCCCACCAGGTACCTTATTTCAGCTGGGTTGACTGAGGCAATTTACAAGCAAAGTCACTTGCCCAAGGTGACACCACTGACATAGTCAGAGTCTCAGTGCGAGGCAGGACTGAACCCCTGAAGGCCTGGAAGGTTTGCAACGCCAGTCGATCACCCATCCAACTACTCTCCGGGCTCGACGTTGCATAACTTCTCAAGCTCGTGACCTCCGTGCGCTGCACGAGGCCAGCTGCACCGCGTTGGGTTCCCAAGTTACCTTCATGTTCTCATACCAAACGTTAGAGTTACTCTTTTGCTTAAACTGTTATTGTGTATCTCACCATTTTAAACTCGTCGAAATTTTATTCTTACAACCAGCCTGTCGCCACACTTGTGATGAAACACTGCCTGACACTAAACACGGGAGGATCCAGAATTTCGTGAAAGTGGAGAGGGTTAGTTATGTCGGGCGAGGTAATCAGGTGGCATTTGGTGCCTCCAGCCATAAGGAAGATTCTATGCCCTCGGCTGTGCCAAGGGGGTAGGGGAGGGGGTTCAAATCCTTTGAACACCCCCGTCACCAGCCCCAATCTGCCACTGCTACAGATAGAGCGTACACGTACAGGAAGCAAAGAACAATGTTAATGCACTGAAGTTGATTGAGGACGTGAGATCTTATTTTCTTGATCCCACATGGTCAAAAACAGGTGGTTGCGATCCCTGTCATAGAGTTAACATTTACATAGTTGAGATATATGCACAATTACAGGACGACATTATTTTGATACTGAAACATGTTTCAGGAACAACTTGATTCATTTTCATTTCTTTCATATTTTCAAAATGGGGGATATTCCTTAAGAGGCGTGTGTTACTGACGGTACGTCCACAGGGTAAATGACGCCTGTAATTCGTTGCGCTGACAGAATTATTATGACATCACTCTTGGTTCTGGACCAACTCTCCCTAGTGATCCTCCTGCAATGTACCAACAGTTTCCAAGACCAACCAATCAAAACGACATATATAGATTACAGTAAATCTGCTCAACGATTTGTGTTGAACACGAGAAACTAAGTAAAGAACGTTTTCTCATGCAAAATAAACTACACTCCCCTGATAAGGTGGCCTGGGGAGGTTTAAAAAAATGGCAAAATGAAAGTATTTTTTATATTTGCTCTTGTTTGTTACGAATATTTGTCTACTTCAGCTTGAGATAATGATTACTTCATTTTTTCATAGACATGAAAACATTTGAAAAAAGTCTTAACAATACAATTAATAGTTCCTTTAACTTCCTTTTTAAATAAACCTCAGAAATGCACATTCCGAGCCACTTCAGAGAGAGAGGTATGCACAGAAACATTGCCCTGCTGACTATTAGCAAAGCTGTTTCTTGTCGCCAGGAGTCTTAAAGAGGGTGTACAGAGACGCATCTCTGAGACAAGCTAATCCTGCCCTATTTGACTACACTGTGTTCCCAATCAATACACAGGCTGCTAATCCTTAAACTGCTTGAATGCTGGTCATTAGTGCTTGGTGCTTGTTGTTTTATGAAGAAAGGAAAACTAGTATTCACGGTATTTGTTAAACAGGAATTTCAAATAGCACTGGAAGTCCCCGCCGATAATTCCTTATAGTAAACTGAGTTTCCGTACAGTAAACTGAGTTTCCGCAAAGTACACTGAGTTTCCGTATACTACACTGAGTTTCCTTATAGTAACCTGATTTTACGTATACTGCACTGATTTTCCGTATAGAACACTGAGTTTCTGTGTAGTACACTGAGTTTTCTTACAGTAAACTGTGTTTCCTTATAGTACACTGAGTTTTCTTAAAGTAAACTGTGTTTCCTTTTAGTACACTGAGTTTTCTTATAGTAAACAAAGCTTCCGTATACCACACTGAGTTTCCGTATACTACACTGAGTTTCCGTATAGTACACTGAGTTTCCTTATAGTACACTGGGTTTTCTTATAGTACACTGGGTTTTCTTATAGTGCACTGGGTTTTCTTATAGTACACTGAGTTTCTGTATACTACACAAAGTTTCCGTATAGTACACTGAGTTTTCTTATAGTACATGGGGTTTCCTTATAGTACACTGAGTTTCCGTATAGTACACTGAGTTTCCTTAAAGTACACTGAGTTTTCTTATAGTACACTGTGTTTCCTTATAGTACACTGAGTTTTCTCAAACTACACTGAGTTTCCTTATAGTACACTGAGTTTCCGTATAATAAACTGTGTTTCCTTATAGTACACTGAGTTTCCTTAAAGTACACTAAGTTTCCTTATATTACACTGAATTCTCTTGTAGTACACTGAGTTTCCTTACAGTAAACTGAGTGTCCGTATAGTACATTGAGGTTTTTTATAGTTAACTGTGTTTCCTTATAGTACACTGAATTTTCTTAAAATACACTGAGTTTTCTTATGGTATACCGAGTTTCCGTATACTACACTGAGTTGCCGTATACTACACTGAGTTTCCGTATAGTACACTGAATTTTCTTATAGTAAACTGAGTTTACTTATAGCATACTGAGTTTCCTTATAGTAACCTGATTTTCCGTATACTGCACTGATTTTCCGTATAGTACACTGAGTTTTCTTATAGTACACTGAGTTTCCTTATAGTACACTGAGTTCTCTTATAGTACACTGAGTTTCCTTACAGTAAACTGAATGTCCGTATACTACACTGAGTTTCCGTATAGTACACTGAGTTGCCTTATAGTACACTGAGTTTCCGTACAGTACACTGAGTATCTATGTATTTTAACAAAATCAGTCAATCAATCCACACTGGCAACCATATGCACTCGATTTGATTAATTACCAAGTAGCAGCAATGCGCTTTTTAACAGTTGCATAAAGCATTGTTTTGTTTACTTTTCGCTACGCAGTTCTTTTAAAAATAATTGCGCATTTGCAAAATTGTATTGGTTATCTGTAGCCCTGGTACACTGTGATTCCTTATAAATGTAGTACACTGGATTTCCGTACAGTACAACCCCGTTCTATGGGAGATGCATGATGACACTTGGAAATAAGAAGGTCACAGTATGCATATGCTTGTCGTACAAAGACAAAGGAAGCTCATACTGCATGTGCGTCAAGTTATGGCTGCAAGACTGCTCATGACGTTTGAAACATTTATTACTCACAACAATGCTACTATATTACTTTGCACTGAAAATGTGCTTTGCACTTTGCACTGAAAACTACACCACGTTATGGGACATGGACTGTAAAGCTGGAAACAATGAAGGAAGACCCTGTAAAGCGATATAGTAAATGACACGTTTAGATAGTCAACTATTCCCTTTGCACTGGAATACAAAATTGCATGCACCGGCAACTGTAGTTATTTGCATATCCTTCTGAGTAATGAAAATGACTGAGTAACGGCAATGATTGAGTAATACTCACATAAAAGGACTGAGTAACGTCGATGATTGAGTAATACTCACAAAAAATGACTGAGTAACGTCAATGATTGAGTAATACACACGGAAAATCACTGAGTAACGTACCTGATCGAGTAATACACAAGGAAAATGACTCAGTAACGTCACTGATTGAGTAATACACACGGAAAATGACTGAGGAACGTCAATGATTGAGTAATACACACAGAAAATGACTGAGGAACGGCAATGATTGAGTAATACACACGGAAAATTACTGAGTAACGTCAATGATTGAGTAATACACACGGAAAATGAGTAAGTTACGTCAATGATTGAGTAATACACACGGAAAATGACTGAGTAACGTCAATCATTGAATAATACACACGGAAAATGACTGAGGAACGTCAATGATTGAGTAATACACACGGAAAATGACTGAGTAACGTCAATGATTGAGTAATACACACGGAAAATGACTAAGGAACCGCAATGATTGAGTAATACACACGGAAATGACTGAGTAACGCCAATGATTGAGTAATACACACGGAAAATGACTGAGTAACGCCAATGATTGAGTAATACACACGGAAAATGACTGAGGAACGTCAATGATTGAGTAATACACACGGAAAATGACTGAGTAACGTCCATGATTGAGTAATACACACGGAAAATCACTGAGTAACGCCAATGATTGAGTAATAAACACGGAAAATGACTGAGTAAAGTCAATGATTGAGTAATACACACGGAAAATGACTGAGGAACGGCAATGATTGAGTAATACACACGGAAAATGACTGAGGAGCGCCGATGATTGAGTAATAAACACGGAAAATGACTGAGTAACGTCAATGATTGAGTAATACACACGGAAAATGACTGAGGAACGCCAATGATTGAGTAATACAAACGGAAAATGACTGAGTAACGTCAATGATTGAGTAATAAACACGGAAAATGACTGAGTAACGTCAATGATTGAGTAATACACACGGAAAATCACTGAGTAACGCCAATGATTGAGTAATACACACGGACAATGTCTGAGGAACGTCAATGATTGAGTAAAACAAACGACCCAAACGGCTGAGTAAAACCGAATACCGAGTAATGACAATGATTGAGTAATTTCAATAACTGAATAAGGTCGGTTCTATTGTACTGTGACGTCATTAACTGAGTAATTTCAATGACTAGACAATGTCAAAGAGGGAGCAAACACTTCGATTTGTGTCTCAAATACAGATATTTTGTTTGAACATATTTTATTGCACAAAGAGAAATCTGGATTGGCAAACGAATTAAACCAATGCTGCTCCATATAGCAAGTTATGCGCAGCTAGTACGCAATATAATACAAGACTTTAGTATAAAATCGTACGAAATAACAGTTTTCCCCACAAAGAAAGAAACGTGTCCCCAAAAGATTAATTTTTTCACATATTTAATTGGAAAATTGTGTTTAATCTCTTTGTGCAGTAAAACATGCCTGTATTTCTTTAACATGTGCTATATTTCTCAGTACAGCATCTGGAAATAGTTTTCCTGTATACAACTTATATGTGAGCATTAACTTGTTTTGTTTTGTGTGTCCAATGGTCTAGGTAAACATCAGTACAAATCTTGGTGTAAGTAGGTCTCTCAGATGTTCTCTAGATTCCTCTATCTTCAAAATGATTTCTCTGTTGTTTTTGAAGAAATCTATGTCCTATAATTCAATGAAAATTCCAAAACACGCAAGAAAAAAGCGCAGTTTGTTTGTAACTTAAACTGTTAATTTCACCAAATGCTAAAATGCAATTCTGAAAGGATCATGTTCTATGATAAATTTGGTGTGTTGTTGTTTAGCGATGACAGTTATCAAGGTTCCCACCAGCAGCAAGCAGTTTTGCAAGTTTTTTTCCATTAAAGTCTTATACATGCCATTTGTTGTTGTTAAAATGTCCTCTATGTCCTCTATTGTCCTCTCTAGATTTACTAAATATCATCTAAATTGCGAGGGGCTTGGAGGCCTGTATAATCAAAACCTCAAGATACATGTTTCCCATTTGCATCCCACGCATATAATTAAACAGTAGTTCTGGCCTAACTTAATATTTTCACAATCGATGGCGGCAGTTTGACCCTACCCCAGCAAAGAGGTAGTAATGTAGAAATAATGCTCTGTTGCCCACGCTGTGGGATCTTACTGTGTATTAAAGTGTCTTGACAAAAAGCAGCATTCAAACATGTCGTGTACACCACGATTACACATGGTCAAGGTTTGCACCGTTCTGCAAACTTTACACAGGAAGTAGGAAGTCGAGTATGAGAATTGGACCGTACAGAAGACAAAGCAGGTTACCCCTCCATCATACATCAGAAAATTATTAATTTCATTTAAGTCTTGATTAATCTTTTTCAACGTTCTCGAGAGATCAAACATACAGGGTTATCCAAAATGAATGCAACCTATAACATAAGTTATAAAATCATAAATCATAATGCAATAGCTTTCATTTTTCATATTTTGCTAGGGTAGAAGAAGATAACAAGAATGTCAACTCTGAGGAATGCCTCTGTCAACTCTACAAAATATTTTTGCTTCGAGACCTAGTTTAAATTTCTAGCAGAATCTGAACAACATGAAAGCTGCAGCATTGCTATACTGACGTGCAAAAGAAGATATTGAGAGACTACTAAATACATTCACAAATTCGTCAGATATGCAAGAGATATCCCTTTAAGAATTGGACGTTTTATCAATGACCCCGAAGCATTATATCCCCCTGTGTAACCAGTCCGGTTAAAAATGTAGCAATTCTAGATATGCTCAGCTTCAAAACTTAGGAACATCTTTGGGCTCCTTTTCTGTGTTTATTTTTTTTTTAGTATTATGAAAAAGGTTCTTTTAGATTAAGCTTTTTTCTGGGACTAAATGTTAGTCTACGATTTCCATTTAAGTCGTTTCTACGACGCGCATTGAGTTACTGGGGTCCCGTTTTCTAAATACAAGTTTTACTCCTCGATAACTCCGCGAATCTCGAGAGAAATTTAATACTTAAAGATCGTGAACAGACAGCAACGATCATTATAATTCTCAATCAACAAGATGTTTTTTAATATAAAAAAGGAAAACAAACAAACAAACATGACTCTTGTTTAGTTTGAAATCGCAAAACGGAAATCGCTTAAATATTCGGTTATCTGACTACCTACTTCACATCTGTTTGTCAATACAGTAAATAACCTTAATCCTGCTTATTGAACAGTTCAGTCCTGCGCCGTAGAGGACAAACCTTCTGTCAACAAGCATCTCACTTCCTAGACAGGAACCCCGTCCCTAGTACATATCCCATAATCCATCTACAAATATGGCTTCTCTGCTAGAATCACGAGAAACTACGACTAAGCTGAAGAAATGTTTAGAACCGTTTACATCCTTAAAATAAATCGATGCTTTCGTGACATTCATCTGAACTCAAGCTGTGCCAAAATCTACATTAACATACCTGGATATTTTTTAAGTATTTCTTCAGTGTTTAATTACTTTTGGTGCGTCCTAACCGTGAGTATACCATGGCAACTGTAAGTGGCGTAGGTAAATTTGGTTCACTCTGGGGTCTTTCTTGGCCCCTGGGAGGGCCCGATAAGTCTCATGTATAACCTTGCACAGGAGGACGCCATGTTCACGGAAACCTCTAAATTTGTTAGATAGACTTATTTGTCTTGGATTAGTGGCTTACCACCAGTAAGGTCGTACCATGGTAAGCATTCAGTGCAAGGGTATTTGGAAACTCGGGGTCTCTTGGAGCAAAGTCGTTAAGGTTAAATTTAACTTCTCGACCTTCCAAGAACCAAGAGAATAGTTCTCTTTAATCGTTACAGTTGATGGTACGCATTTGTAGCATCAACATTTGAAATGTCATTATCTACATCCAACTCCAGTATCTTCGTCTTGCATACATTTTAAAGCAAATATAGCTTGAACAATAAAAAAGCACACATACGTGTAAAGTTCTTTGACATGGTGGTTGGAATAGTTCAATCTCAGTCACCCAATGATGCTCTGAATTGTAAAGTTCTGAGAACTAAACTGGTTTTCTCAATTTAGAGGCCTCTTGCAAAAACGCGTTTTAATGTTCTGTGAGAAATAAGGGTTAACGTCCAGAGATTTTTAAGTTACTTTAACTTAAAACGTTGTCTTTACCTTCTCAGATTTGAATTTATAAAATCTGCATTGGTTTAATGGTATATGGTTATCACAATATCACACGTTGTTTTCGACTTAATTTCGCCTATCAAGTTCTTTCAAGTTTTCCCCGTTATGGACCAGTGAACCAATGCGACTTCCGCAATAACGAGCGAGTCCTTCAACCTTCATCAAAATGAAACATACCCCAGAGCAACACACATACATGCATGCATACATCTATATATACTGTGCCATAAAAGTAGGGGATATTCGTGGTCATTAAGACATATCTGCCCATAAATATATTACCCCCCGAAACATTGGCACTGATATTTAGATATTTTTGAGTCAATGTAACCCTATACTAACAAACTGCAAAATAAGAATCTATTGTGTGTATTCCCGTTGCTGTCCTCAACGGGTCTTCTTTCTCTGTGAGTGTGTTCACAAAACGCTATGGCTGAACGACTGCCCATACACCATATACACTGATATTTCTACACAAGTTCACGGCTGAACTGTGCAATCCTTTGTACGATTCGTGTCTTAACATATCCACACACCATCAACTCAGTCGATCACGTAGAGTAAGCATCTATATGTGTATATACCCAGCCACGTGAAGATCTCATATTTGACATTGCAAGTGTACATGTGAAAACAAACCCACAGGTAATCTTGTTTATGTACACATGCGATCGTATTATATATACAACGCAAGGGAGCTTGTACATATATGTGATATATTCGATAGAGCCATGTGCACATTTAAAACACAAAAATAAAGCCATTCATCAAATTTGAATTTAGATAAATATTGTATATGAGTTCAGATATTTTAAGACAAACGAACACTTTCCATCTGCAATATAGAAGGAATCTGCGAACAATGCAAAAACAGACACAGTGCAAATTTCAAGAGCAGCAATGTTTAACACAAATATTATTTGATCTAACATAGAACTTGAAAGATTTTGGGTTCCTTGTGTTATATTTGTGTTGCTTATTCGCTGAGGATTGTGGCTTGCGATATGCTAACTTGCAGACAGCTTGAAGAGTGTTGATTCCACATGATGCCGTGTTTAGCCACGTGTATTTGACATAATACACATGCATGTTAAATGTGCATCTTGGCCACATCGACTTATACTAATATTTGAAACACCATATAAGGGTCCATGTTACAAAAACTGTCTACATCATGTTAATACTTTGAGCAATGTTAAATATGCAAGTTACACATTCCTAAACACTGCAACAACATAGTCATACTCTTTATTCAGCTATGTGGACCTCTCTTATTTTAGTCTTCTTCAGTGCTTTATTGTTTTACCAATAGTAACCCAGGCGAAATCCTCGCTGAAAAAAACCACGACATCACATGGTAGAAAAAGCCACCTACCATCACTGTCGAAGTAGCTGGTTAGTCCAAGCGCCTCGTCCATGGATTCTGTGTCCCAGGCTGTAATTGGTCCAGTCATACCCGGACCTGAGTACGTGTAAAGGTCCTCTCCATCTAATGACAAAACATATATCGTCATATTTTGCTAAAAGTATTCATCTGGCTAGCATATAACCAAACACGTCAATCATGGCACCATCCGTATCAATGTTCTACAACTTTGTTTCTGAAGAAAGACACTTTATTAAAGGTCTTCAAAAGATATTTTCGAAAATGACAGTATTTATACCAATGTTCGTCAACCTTTTTTAAAACATTATTACACTTTCCATTACAAATAGTTTATTTAAATGACACCATATTCTTCAAAGGTTTTCAATTGGTTTTTTTTTTCGAAAATGACAGTATTTATACCAATATTCTTCTACCTTTTTAAACAAGTTGCCCTTTCCAGTACAAATAGTTTTTAGAAATGACACCATATGTTCAGGGGTTTTCACCTGTTTTTTTTTTCTAATCTGGCACTACCTTCAGCAACGGTGTTCAACTCTTTTACAAAATGACACTCTCCATACAAATTGCCTTCGTCTCTGGGGATTTTTCAATTTGATATCTGTACAAATGCTTTAACTTTATTCATAAATGACATTATCAGTACCAATGGTCTTTAACCTTTTCAAAATGATACTTACTTTACTTCGCAACAGCTTTACGAATTGGTTTAAACTATATTTCAGTGGAGATGTCCTTAAGTCAAGCGTTTTATATTGTGGCATACCTAGGTGTTTTATGTTTCATTGACCTCCATCAAGACAACGATATCCAAACACTAACATTCACCCAGCACACATAACATGTGTACCACACACAGGAGTGAGTGAGTGAGTGATGTAGAGGTGTACTTGTTTTTTAGCAATTTTTTAGCCACATCACCACGGGCTCACAAACACCGATCTCTCTCCAGGCTGAAAGAGAGGTGCCCGGGTGGGACTCGAACCACAACCGCCAAGGCTGGCAGATTGCTGGACCGACAAGGCTGGCAGATTGCTGGACCGACAAGGCTGGCAGATTGCTGGACCGACA
>JAUELE010050591.1:0-15797 GCA_031471655.1 Diodora aspera
TTCTGTATGCGGCAGTAGCTGTGACTGTAAAGAGTCGGCTCAAACAGGAGTCAAGCAGACTCTCTAGGGGAAAAATTGCCTCAGGTGGACACTCTAGAGAGTCAGGCAGAGACTTTGGGGAGTCGTTTTAGACTCCCAAAAGAGAGGAGTCTGACAGTGTGGATCAATGTGGACTGGCGAAAGAGAGAAGTTTGACGGTGTGAATCAGTGTGAACTCCCCATCGAGAGGAGTCTGACAGTGTGGATCAGATTGAACTCCCCATAGAGAGGATTCTGACAGAGTGGATCAGGGTGGACTCCCCATAGAGGGGAGTCTGATAGTGTGGACTCTTTAGGGAGTCTGAAAGTGTGGATCAGTGTGGACTGGCCAAAGAGAGAAGTCTGATACTGTGGATCAGTTTGAACTTCCAACAGAGAGGAGCCTGACAGAGTGGATCAGTGTGGACTCCCTATATAGATAAGTCTGACAGTGTGGACTCTTTAGGGAGAATGACAGTGTGGATCAGGGTGGACTCCCCACATAGAGAATGGGTTTGACTTTTGTTTGGCTCTCAGTGTTGGGTATAAAGTTATGTTTACACCGAGCAATGCATGTTAGTATGCAGACAGCTAAAGGTTGAGGGTGGGGAGGGAAAGAAAGGAACTATTTCCATCTGAAGAAGCAACCTCGCACATACTGATTGTGTTATATCTCTCACTTGTGTTGGCATTAAATGCATCCACGTACATTAAATCACCATTACTGAGCCACCAATGCATTTGTTCTGCTAGGTACGCCAACACAATGTAAATCCCCAATGCATATTTCTTCGGAGAAAAAAATGTAAATCCATTCGGGATGCACATCCATTTTGTCTGCCTTTGTTTGTGAAAATGAAGACACAAAGGCGCGAAATAATCATGTGCTTTGTAAAATAGGGAGTTTCACGACCTCCAGTACGTATAAACAACTGACGAGTTTTTGTGGTTTGGTTTTGTTTGGTTTGGTTTATTTCGGTTCAATGAGACCACAGACCCTTTGTTAAAAAAGTGGCATCATAGCGCATAGATACAACACATCTGAATCACACTTCATCGTTTGCATGTAAAATTTGCAGGCGTTCTTGGTTGCTGTAAAATACATATTTTGCAATATTGCGCACAGGATTAACATTATGCGTAGACATTAAGATATTAAATGTATGGACATTCCGATGCTCATAATATTTCAATGGTAGGTACACATATCTCAAGTGATGATAAGCAGTGCACACTAGAAGAAAATGGTATACATCTTCAACACAATCAGAAGAACAACCTACACAATATCTTTCATTCGTGTAACTTTAAACCTACTACCACCTCAGCCTCACTTTGGTGTGAGCTACAACGACACTAGACTAAGCAACTGCGAACTTTACTGACAGTAACACCTTTTCATTTCCGATAAACGTACATAACCACACCTCTCCCAAATCAAGAGAGCAAGTAACACAATGGTACACTTGTAGCATTTGTAACACTTTCTTGTCAATCGAACCTCTGGCATATGCAGCAAGCGCAGCCAATATGTTATGCAACTACATGTAAGGGAAACCTACCACATTCAGCAAAAACAGCAGTACTATTAGTTGACAGCTTAACTGACGAGTTGGTTACTAGAATCCATTACCAATGATGACACTCTTTATTTCTGACAATCATCATGTTCATCACAACAGCATCATCATCGTCATAGTCATCATCATCGATAGAGAGAACAATGTGGTCAGAAACCAACTGAATTGACCGAAGCACTAATCAACAACACGAAAACCGACTAAATTGTCTGAAGCGTTCGTAATAACTACGAAACCGAATGATTGTCTGATGCTCTCTTAAAATATCACGAGCTTCACAACTGGCAAAGATCTGCTGCTTGAGTGAGCCGAGAAATTCAACTTACAGTAGGGGTTACAGGTTCAAATACCACGTTAATTCAACTGAAAGCAATGGTCTGTTCCAATATTTATAAACAAAATACCCTGTATTCATGACGCAATACACTACATGAAATTATATCAAAGACTCATTCAAATCCAAAATATTTAAAGAAACATAATATTTATTGACGGGAGTCTCCTTTCTCAGCAACTGAATAATAGTAAAACTAGAGATTATTTGTTATGCAATGGCATATGCCTCCCGCTCCATCCTCACCAGAATTCCCCGACCAGGGATTTTGAAATCCCCGACAAATACACCCCCCCCCTGGCGCCACCCCTGCTATCCTAACCTTACCGTGATGACAGGTCAACCATAACCACGTAAAGTGGACTGATCATGTAGACATCGTACTTCATGCAAATAATTCACTTATGAACGTATAGATACACTGACTTAGTCACAGGGTCATGCACAGATTGAAATGATCTATAATCAATAAATCGATTGATCAATAATCAATCCGATTGATCAAAATACATGCATCCATTGATTGATCCGCCAATAAACCACTGAATATCCATCCATTGACCCATCTATCGAAATGCTCCCAATCACACGTGAGTGGCGCTCCTGCCTGCGGCACGTGCGAACTTGTGAGCGCGTTATATTTTACAGGCGTGAACGTTCTTGCAAAGGCTCTTTGTAGTGAACTTTTCTCGTTTTCCTAATACTTGGTATTAGGCATCATACGAGGGGGTATCAGAAAGTTATAATTATCACCAAGACGTAAACAGGAAAGAAACTTTATTTTGCTTTTTGGCCCGGACTTCTGACTTCTCTTATTAGTCACCATCCATAGTTACACTTTTCTCCTTATTGTGTGGTCACCTTGCGCAGACCGCCTGAATAGAGGTCCACTGATTTCATGGAAAACCAACCCTCAACCTCTTAAAGGACCTCATTCGTGTCATCAAAACGGCGTTCACGAAGTGGATTTTCATATAAGGTAATAAGAACAAGTCACTGGGCGCAAGATCAGGTGATCAGATGCGGTAAAATTTCGAAGCCACAGCGCCTTGCATTCACAGTCGCTGTTTGACACATGTGAGCAGATGCATTGTCAGCTAACATGCGTACTCCTTTTGTGAGCATACCTGTACCTGACACCTTGGACATGTGCAGTTGATCACGAACGATCTTCCATGCTCTACCATAACACAGATGTGTCTCATGCATTATCATATGTATGGTTACGCGTCGATCTTCCTGGACCAGCGCCTCTACTTTCTTCAGTGTCCATATCATCAGTGAGTGACGGACGTTCATTTTTTGGTTCATCTGTGAGGGACAATGAAAAGTTTGGAGATTCCTTTTCCATCTCACAACAGTATCCTCACCAGAAACAGATTGTGTGTCATCGTGAATGCGTCGGGCAGTGTAGCCCTTCAAATGCAAGCAGTTAATTACTCCTCAATCTTCTCCATACTGGGGGGTACTGATGTTTAGGCTCAACTGGAGCAGAATCGACTCAAGGAAAGTAGATAACTTGTTGGACCATTAAGAAGGTATGCATCAATGTTGTTACAGACAACATTTCATCCTGATTGCTCAATAACGTCTTGGTGATAATTAAAACGGTGTGATACCCCCTCGTATGTACATAATATTGATGTGTACTTCTACAAACCTTCCGAAAATGTCGCTGAAAAAAGTACGTCATCACAGTGATGAACAAGCATGCACAGTGTGAAAGGGTCTGTAATCAAGAAATCGATCGATCAATCCCATTGATCAAAATACATTCTTCCATTGCTTGATCGGCCAATAAATCATGGAAGATCCATCCATCGATCCATGTATCGAAAAGCCCCGCAACACACGTGAGTGGCGCTCCTCCGTGCGGCAAGTGTAAACTATTGAGTGTGTTTGTTGTTATGTTTTACAGACGTGAACGTTCTTGCATAGGATCTTTGTCGTCAACACTTATCGTTTTCCTAATACTTGGTATTAGGCTTCATACGAGGGGGTATCAGACAGTTTTAATTTTCACCAAGACGTAAACAGGAGAGACACTTTATTTTGCTTTCTTCTCCTTGGGACTTCTCTACTTAGTCACCATCTAGAGTTACACATTTATCCTCCCGTTTCTTCACCTTGCACAGATCGCCTGCATAGAGGTCCACTAATTTCATGGAAAAACAACTCTCAACCACTTGAATAGTGTCAACACGGCGTAAACGAAGTGGATTTTTCATCTCTGGGAATAAGAAAAAAGTCATTGGGCGCAAGATAAGGTGATCAGGTGCGAAGCCACGGCGCCTTGTCTCCACAGCCACTGATGACACGTGTGAGCAGGTGCATTGTCAGCTAACAGGCGTACTCCTTTGGTGAGCATACCTGACACCTTGGACATGTGCAGTTGGTCATGAATGATTTTGTATGCACTGCCATAACACAGATGTGTCTCATGCATTATATCCTGGACCAGCGCCTCTACTTTTTTAAGTGTCCTTATCATCAGTGAGTGATGGGCGTCCACATCTTGGTTCATCTGTGAGGAACAATAACCGGTTTGGAAATTCCTTTTCCATCTCACAACATTGTCATGAGATGGGCTATTATCACTAGAAACAGATTTCGTGTCATCGTGAAGTTTTGTAGGACAGTGTAGCCCTTCAAATGCAAAATGTTAATGACACTGAGCACCTCAATCTTGTCCATAACAGGGGATACTGGTGTTTAGGCTCAACTGAAGCAGAATCGACTCAAGGAAAGTAGATGACTTGTTGGACCACTAAAAAGGTAAGCATTAATGATGTTACAGTCACAATTTCATCCTGATTGATTAATAACGTCTGAGTGATAATTAAAACTATCTGATACTCCCTCGTACATCATGATCTCCAACTGTTTTGAAGAGATGAGTTCCATAAAGTTACATAAATGACTGCTGGTATGTGTTCTGGATTCAGAAGCCGAAAATGAACATGATATCTTCCTAAAATAAACATGTATGACGATTTATACAATAACACTCTCTCACGTTGAAAATTTTATTGCAGCTAAAAGGCAAGAGAGACGAATGTACAAGAGGGACACATGGAGACTTTAGCATCTTTTCTGTAAGGGTCTGTAGATAATAGCTACTACGTTTCTCTCTCCCCTAATTTGCTTCATTATTTTTCAAACTATGGGCTAATTTGACTGAGCTCATCCTTTCCTGGCTGTATCGGTGAATATCAGGAAAATTGTGGTCGTTGAGCTTTCCGAGGCGTGGAGGTTAGGTGTTAGACTAACTCTGCCCTGATATTGGGACATATGATCATCTGTCTAGTCTTACTAGTTTAAGAGTTTTCTGTCGCTGCATGTAAACACATATAACATATTCGTATACATAGTTCCATTTTTCCATCGACTGATATCTAAACTTTGAAGTGAGGTGTAGTTATTTAGTTATTTAAATTAATTTACAAGCTCTGACGAACGATGCACCTGTACTGCAAAGGATCATATCTAGAAAAAAAACATCATTCAAAACACACATTAACTGAGTCCTCGGTACACCCAAACAACATTTTCGTTTTTCTCAGGTTCATTAAATTAGAAACAAACTGTACATACAACAAGTTAAATTAACCTTCTCTCCCTCAAGAGATTAGTGAGGTCCAACTCGTGCTTTCTTTGAACCCGATGTACACACGTAAATTAGCATCATACTGACGCATGCATGTTTGCACCAGTTAAACAACCCAGACTCCACATGTGAATGTAACGATTGGCAGATGCAACAGTCGACTACTTGAGTGTCTTAATCAATGTAAGTATCATGTCAGCGCCGGATGGAATAAACTGATATGCCTTGTCTCCAAAGGGCTTACCTGGAGGACACTCCGCTGTAGCGCAGTCAGCTGAGGTTGGAGGGAGTTTGACAAACACTGAAATATACAAAAAGACGTACATACAAATGTTTGTCTAAAGTACATACAAATGTCTTTCTGAAATTTCATGAACAAATCAGAACAACTTATAAGACAACAACAACAGTCAAAACAACAGACGAAAACAGAACACACATATATAGGTGTTGAACTCGAGAAATAAAAGCATGTTATACAGGTCTGTCTACAGTGTCCAAGTATGTATGATTTGCCGTCAGTATTGCTGTGTGTGTCACTAAACATAAATCTAATAGCACACACGAAACATTCGTATGGATTGGGTGTTGAACGTTGTTTGCTTTCCCGAAACGAATGATCCTGAGTTTGCGCTGTAAGTTTTCCAGGCATTCCATTGTTCTTGCACATACTAAGACGGCGTTCCAAAAATTCGAGACAATGCTAGATTTGCATATTTCATAAAAACGACAACTCCGAGCTGCAAATCCTTCTGAGACGACATTTATACTGGGCTCTCAGTTTGTCCTTAATGTAAGCACTCTGGAACCGATCTCGCACCTGCGTTCCTACATACGTGCATGAATGACCTTCTACAAGATGTTCAATTACTCCTCCCTCTTATAACTTCTTGAACATTTCTACGTTTCAATCGTAACGTTGCGCAGTTGTCCGGTCCACATGAGATGCCAATGGCTTTGGAGAAGGAGTAGACAAGGGGAATACGATTTTTCAAATTGTCTTCTCCTTTTGGCGATTAGTTCAAGATGATCCCTTTACACACGTTGAGTGAGGGATGCTTGGGATATGTGCGACGGAGGAGTAGACCGGTAGCACTCCTCCTTCTTGAGCAAACACCTCACAGGGGAACCCAGACAGTGAATAGGGGTCGTCTCCCATGAAGCGCTGCCCAGTAGAACCCTCACAGAACTGTGCACAACATATGAAGACTCCCTAAAACAGCAGCCTTCTGCATAGTACAGACTGTCAGAAAGGCTGTGCTGTCGGTGCTGAAACTCAGGACATTCCTGATCTGATTTCTATGATCGGGGGAGGGTGTGATGAACCAAAGCAAGGGCGCTAGGAACAATGGAGAATCGGACCACTGTGTACTGGGGGTGCAGGAGGGGTGTCTTACAAAGCGAGCTCAACATGCTTGGTAAATGTTTCCACAACCTTCGTCCCAACAGTATTGTCAAAAGGGATAGAAAACTAAATCACATACACAAACTATGTGCACTTATCAAAGAAATACAAAATATGGTTTGTTGAACTCATTACATGTATGTGTCCGCAAGCGGTAAAAGTGCTCATTCCAGACAACAAGAAAGCTTCTTTTACGACCAGCCTGAACATGCTGAGTGTCGTACCAGGAACTGACCTCAAGCATAGCAGAGGCAAAAGCCATCGCAATGCCATCATGTCTCTTTAAATAAGAGGTTTGTGCCAAAGCAGGACATCAGCTCACAAGATGTTAGACAGTGTCATCAAACCGATGACACAAAACGACATTTCATTGAGACATTCTCATCAAGAATCGTTGCTTGGCAGTTGCGGGTGGGGAAAGACTAGTCCTCAGATGCAAAGAGAACGACCCTTGGTCTCACTTTTAGACCAACCGATTTCATCCAGACTGAAGAACTGCTATACTGAGTTGGATATATAACATGGATGTCATAGTAATTCTTTGTACATGTACTTCTAATTGATTTATTCAACACACCGCTGAATAATGTGTTGCTTCTTTGACGAAGAAGGCACGAGCTGCAGACATAGAAAGACAATTTTCATGAAACAGTGTAAGGAGCAAAACAGACAATTAACACAGGTTGCTTCACAGCAGAATTAAACTACTGAACCAGCATTTTGCGTTTTTCACACAAGTTCGTAGATGTTTATGAACACAATTTCGCAAAATTATATTCAAGATTTAAAGTAATATCAAAGAATGTATGAGAGATTTTCAAAGTTAATATTATAATACTTACAATTTTGTCGTTATTATCCCCGAAAAGAAGCCGACTATACTACCAAATACACAACAGACTTCTCAAACGTGCCCTGTACTCAACCCGATGTACAACGGGTCTGACCACGAAATACCAGCTCGCACACTGATTGAAGCACTCGTAAAAGCTGACGAAATCGCTAGCTACTGTTTTAGCCTCTGCACATGATTATACCGATCCTTAAACTTAAGCCGATCCTTAAAATAGAAACTGGTTTGACTTGATGTACCTCTTTACCTGGTTGAGCGAGTTGCTCAAGATCTCAAGTTCGTAACCTGCATGCATTCCAACAGACCACCTAACCAATACATGTTTGACTGTTTTCTTGTGTTGCTCAGATTTATGACATTACAGAGTGTTTGCATCCTCCCATTAATTAAACTATGTTCACCAAATTAAGGTAGTTATATTACAAGACGGGTGCCATCATTTTAAGTGTAACACTTTAATCAGCTTGAGAGCTAATCACACATAACTGTTCATCTAACCATGAACTATCGGGACTCGCCGTTGATTAACTTCTCAAATCAGTTACCTGTGTGCATTGCACGAGAACAGCTCACCTCACAGGCTCACCATTAATATTACATGTAACTAGTGTTGTGCACATGTAAAGCATTGCAGGTGTTTAGCATCCTTTCATTAATTAAACATATGTACAGCACATTAAACAGTTATATAACAAGACGGGAACCAGTATCTAAATTGCAGGACTGTACATACCTATAAGCAGACACACCACCAAGGTGACATAGGCCGAAGTGGCATTCATCCCAATCTGGAAGAAAATATTGTGATTAATTGATGAATCCATGTGAGATCTATGTAACATACATGTGCTGGTCCGAACTTTTTGGCAGAACACTTATAAGACATTGCATTGCTTGAACTCAGCAATTGAGTACATGTATGTTACAGTTCATGCAGTATACATCAAGAGCAAAAGACAACACTCTATAGACGATATAAACTTATGTACTGAATTAACTTGTATTTCATTCTTAATGTAAATAAAACTAAACTACCTGTTGGTGTTCATCGGTAGTCCTCACAACATCTCCTTAAATCGTATTTTATTTTAAAAATTCAGCTCATTGAAAATATTGAAATATTTCAGACTCCCTTGTAAATAAAGGAGCGCAAATCTGATGTCGTAAGTCATGCTCACGCACACGAAACTTCTGCAAAATGTTAACATCTTCTCTGATTTCATTTACTGTGGAAAAGTCAATACAAACATTAGCAAAATTACTTTCACTGTTTGAAAAAAATGTCTTTGACAGGGTTCTTGTCTGATTATACTGTTGTACTGCAATGTCAAAACCCGCGGTGTATTACACTAAACTGAGTGTAATAATTACACCGAAGGCTGCACCGTCTGCAAACATGCATGAGCACACTTGGTGTTTGGTCTTGTTTGCAAACAAATGTGCTGGAGTAGACCAGATTCCAAACACAACGCAACATCTACAAACTTGTTTGGTGATGTAAGGACATGCAACTTCTTGCTGAGGTTTGCCGAAACAGCCAATCAGATATCATTTCGGTATCATGTGACCTTTAGCTAGACACGAAGCAGGAAATTAAACAAACTTTCGAAGAAACAATTGATTTAATTCGTGAATATGAAAATTACCATTGTTTGTTTAGTGTTACTTTCGCTGAAATTATCTTTTACCTTAATGACTTGAAAAATTAAATTGACAAACAGAAAAGGGAGCGACCATTTGAATTTTATGGAGTTTGCCGGAAGAGTTTTCTTTTGCAAACTGTTTGTTAATGTCATGGTGAGAAACAATCTAGTTTGTTCTTAGATAATTACCGAAAAACTATTTTATTTTGAAAATAACGTTTGATAGTTTGATATTTAATATAATCACAGGAATAAGCAAGAGTCAATCCGCAATTGTGTCAATTGGGGTGCCTGAAACTCAATCGCAACGAGCGAAGAGAGCTGTTATATGCGGGTTTGGGAATATCTTGCCCAGGAACATTTTCATTTAAGAAGCTGTAAGACGCGTCCTCCTGCCTTTATTTGGGTCAAAATGAACTTTGTAACTAGTTCACATAAGGCAATATAACTACCGACACGACGGAAGCAATTGCAGAGGGGGGATTATTCAAGAACATCAGACGGAGGGTTCAGGGGGTACTAGATCGTCGGCTGCTGGATGATCGGAGACGCGTTCTGAGCGATTTCTAGTGAATAAATTGGAGGGTTGTCAGCGAGTAACCCTTACAGAATGAGGGAACCAGAGCTCCCACCCCAACTTCCACTACTGTGACACAAATCAACCAATACAGCAGTGATGATGTCCAGATGTGACTTAAAAGTTGTAGGGGAATCCGGGAGCATTCTCTCATGGAATTGTTTTTAATTCATAAAATCTCAAATCAATGTCTCTAAACAAAACACACCCGCCATAAGTAAACCCAACCCACCACCTTCACAGCCATCGCAAACAAACCAAACTCAGCCCACACAACAACAAACAAATACGTCAGTAAACCCACACATGCACGACCCGAACTCAAACAACAAACCCAGACAAGCAAACCTACAAACCCACAGTCAACACACCCAATTTTGCCAGTGTCCTTGCAAACCCCCAAAAGTAGCCTAAACAAAAAGAATCAAATAAAAAAACTCAACCTTTTAAACTCAAAATGGCTCCACATATCCTACAATGGAATGCCCGAGGCACAAATTTCGTGCATATGAGCTAAAAACTCCACTTAAGTTAAATGGCGTTAAACCCCACCCTATCGCACTACAGGAAACCTTCTTGCACCCAAAGATCCCGCGCTACACATGTATCCGAAAAGACAGACCCAAAGAAACCTGCACGTCCCCGGACATAAACACCCATATAGTCGAAACAGCCATTCACCATGTATACACATCACAAAAACATAAACATAATAAATATTTACCACCGCATAAAACAACCTGTTACACCACATGACATACAAATAATCAAGGCACACATCACAGATAATACTATCCTGCTGGGGAACTTCAATGCAAATCACCCCCCCCCCCCAATTGGAGTGCAGAGGATAAGGAAGACGGTCATGGCGGTAACTGTCACGGTTTTTGTTCATTAACGGTTTTCGTCACGTTGAATGATAACTCCCCAACCAGGTACTCACCACAACACAACTCTTTCTTTGCAGTAGACCTTATAGTTTTAACTCCAAACCTGGCTCAACGGTCAAACTGGGAGGTGTTTGATGATGAGTAGGGAAGTGACTACCTTTCCATCATCACTACTATAGGACAGGTCTATGTTGAAAGTTCAGAATCCATAAAACGCCCTCCGAGGTTCAACTTCAACGAAACTGACTGAGGCAAATGCCACAAATTATGCAGCGACATAGACGTGGAAGCCTTAAATAACCCAAAGACAGACATATACGCCGACAATATATAACACAAGCCATCATAAATACAGCAAAACAATCAATACCTTTCAACTCTGCAAATCACAACAGACCAGCAGTTCCATGGTGGTCAACATAAAAACGCACTGCCCTCCAAGGAAACACTAAGGAAACAAAAACATCCGCACCTCCTACAAAAGGCAAACCAACTAACAAATCAGGTTAACAACCCTAATCACAAATGCAAAAACAAACAACTGGTAAAACGTCTGTCAAAACTCCAAAGCAATGTGGTAAAAATTAAATATTATAAGGGTAATTATAAAAAGCTAAAACCACCCCTACTACAAGGAGTACAGGGCACCAAAAACGTGGATCAGCAGCAACTCACCATACATAATCTACTCGACCCACCAAACAATTCTTACTGACCATTGGCAACCTTTCTTAGACAAACCCAGTTAACTGCTAAAACCTAGGTAAATCCCCATTCATTATTACTTATAAAGCAAAAACAAATACAAATAATAACACAAGATAAACCAAAACCAATTGTACAAAATCAACAACAGCAAAAATTATCACTACTTCTCCGTTCTCTGATCTCTTACCCTAAAATAACACCTGTATTCACCAACAAACATAAAACTTCTTCCCAACTCTCTTCTTTTACATGGGGCCAGCACACTAACACACTCCCCCTCCCTTAAGGTAACATGTCCCTCGTGCGCCTAATCAATATATCTGGAGTGTGCACGTAACATGTTAACCTCTCTCCCCCCCCCCCTGCACACTGGACAGTGAGGTCGCGCTAGTCTGCTGAAGACCGAACAGCTTTCACAGCCACCACAGCTTCATAAATCTCGACAATATTATTTCGGACATTTACACTGAGTCACGCGACATTTTCTCTCATTATAACCGAACGGCTCTACCCAGACAGTTTCTCACGGGTCCACATTTTGAAATTTGCTTTGGAGAGAATGTCGCGAAGCGTAACTTCTAACAGAGCAGAACAGAATTTTATTCTCAAAAACATACATAGTAATGTAGAGAACATATGCCTGTATGTAATTTTATGATACAAGTTGCAATAATGTACATCTCTTATAGACACAAATATAGGTATTAAACTGCAAAAGTATTATACATGCATACATTGTATACATGAATGTAACATACATGTAGTAATATACATAGTAAGTATTAAACATGTCAGAGTTAACTTAATCCATGTTTGATCAATTTGCACAGCTTAGACAGTATGGATTATAATTACAATTCATGAGATAGGAGAATTTATGGATATTCGGGTCATGACAGTAATAGTTCGGAAGGAATCACTTTCTCAGAATGTGCAGGTATGTACAGGACAATATAAAATGGAATCCATCAACTTGATTATTACATAGGGAACATCATCCTTTCATTTCTCGCAATATTATTCCCACGTCCAGTTTCTATAGCTAGTCTATGATTAGTTGTACGTATATGTGTTAACCAAATTTGATTATTGTAAGGAAGGGTCATCAAATAGGGTTCTAATATCAATTCATCTTTAAATAAAGTATACTATTCTCCTTTGGCAGATGTTTGCATCGCCATTTGCCAAGCTTGCTATTAGAACTGTTTTGATCTTTTGCTTAAACCACAGATTATTTTGAACAATTTGTGACAACCAGATACTAGTATAATACAATCCTGTCTCCTGAAGAATGGGTTTATCGGCGCATATGATATATGAATCAGCGCAAATTATTAACGCCGGAAGGAACGACGGGTTGCTCGTCGTATTTATTAGTGCAGACGGTCACTACTCGTCTCCATCGACTTTTCCCGTCTGCAGTCAGGGGACATTATAAGCTTACGTATTTTGAAACTTTTCAAACGCGACGCGTTTCGTATATTTACGCTGTGACCGAACGCTGCTGTCAATTATACTCAAACCAAGGACAAAGTATACGCACAACTGTATGGTTCAAGATATGGATGACATTCGAGATTAAGGAGTTCGAGATATGGATGACATTCGATATTCAGGAGTTCGATATATTCATGACATTCGAGATTCAGAGGTCCGAGATATGGATGACATTCGAGATTCAGGAGTTCGAGATAAGATGACATTCGAGATTCAGGAGTTCGAGATAATGTATTTTTAACCATAGGAGTGGGAAATTATAAAACGGTCGAATTTCGCTGAACCAATTTAATTTCTGGGTTCTTTCAGGCTGGACAATCGGGAAAGATTGATTACAAAATTTAGCAAAACATCACAATTAATTTCTTCATAAATCGACTGACCAATCAGTGATTCGAACCCCTGTTATTTGTGGCCTGTTATTTAATATTGTTCGACA
This sequence comes from Diodora aspera, assembly GCA_031471655.1. Taxonomy (NCBI): domain Eukaryota; kingdom Metazoa; phylum Mollusca; class Gastropoda; order Lepetellida; family Fissurellidae; genus Diodora; species Diodora aspera. Next base: position 13,552 of record JAUELE010050591.1, read on the forward strand.
CTGTGCCAACAGAGAACAGCGTACGTGTTCATGGTCGACAATGCGCCAGTTCACAGGGCCAGAATCGTAGGAGTAGATAAAGACAAACGAGAAAATCACATAACATGCGCAGAGTGGCTTGCACTAGATTATACGACTGAACACTTCTGGCTTTATTTAAAAAGAAACTAAAATCTCAGATTAACATCATCACCACTCGCGAGGAACTGTTCGATGCCATTCAGCTTATGTGGCAATGTGTGCCGTTAGAACTCGTTCAGAAACTCGTGTGGTATACCAAACCGTCTGCAAAGCAGTAAGGATGAAGATAAATCTTATCTAGCATTAAGGCATGTGATTATTAATTGCGCTTCAAGCCCATTTTGAAAATGATTTGTCAATGGACATGTAAACACTTAGCCGCCATATTGAAACTGACGAATATGTGTCACATGACTGTACTTCTCGTCTCTTGATAACCACCCAGAAGACCGGCCTCAGTCCAACGCAAAGCGAATGCAAGAAGAAAATTTAGTTTGGAGATTTTGCGCCATCGCGTTCTAATATTCAGGAAAAGCGTTGTTACTTTATGCCCCCAAAATCATACCATACAGACGGAACAGATAAGTACATTGGCTTTATAAATGCACCATCCAAACAAACTACATGTAAATAACAGCATTGTCGATGAAACTATGTGGTCGCATAACTCATAGAGTTTCGAATCACTGATTGGTCAGTCCATTTATCAAGACATTGATTGTGATGTTTTGCTAAATTTTGTAATTTTGTTATGAAGGCTGTCACAAAAACAGGTGTTGGTATAGGTTGTAGGTATTTTTTTCGGGATCAGTTTTGTGTATGCTAATTGTGCATGAATATTTGCAAGTCTATTGTTTTAAAGTGCAGTATATCGCCTTTCGTTTTAGAAACAACAGCATTATGTTGAAAATATATGGAAGGCTTCTTCGAAAAGGAAACATAAAAAAACAATCAAATATTAACATTTACAGATGTGTACCTGTCAACTCTATTGTTTTTATCGGGTTGGTATCCAACTTGAACACCTATGTCGCACGAGCACAAGTGGTTAGCTGCAAGGGCAAGGGTGGTAAAATTGCACATGCACAGAGAGTAATCTTTTTACACAACCCCTATGCACGTGCAATTTTGCCACCCTTACCCGTGCAGCTAACCACTTGTACTCGTGCGACATAGGTGTTCAAGGTGGTTACCAACCCGATCAAAATAATGGAGTTGAGATAAAGCTGAAGTTTCAAAAACAATTTTATGTCATTCGAACTCAATATTGTTCACAATTATCGACAGAAATTAGCTTTAAGTAGACCCTCTCTTCTACTGTATCCTCTACTCATGGTAATTGTCTGCGTAGTATTTTTTAAATTTTTTGTTAATCGAATTTGTCTTGATTAATTGAATTTATATCACTTCAATATTACACATAATACGAACTCGTCGCCACACCGGACCGGTCTCCAAGCTGAAAAATGTCGCCACAAATTAGTCTGGAGACGAGGACAAGTGACCAATTATTATTACTTATCGATATTACCGTAAGAAAGGCTTCACAAGTAAATAAATTAACTTGTAGGCCTTATCTGTGGTACATGATATTTACAAATTTCTCACAACAACAAACAGAGACGGTTATAATAATTATACATGCGAATATTGATTGCGCACCTATTTCACTGGCGAAAATGAATTGCAAATAGTAATGTCAAATGGGCATATCTGTGTTTGTAAATTTTCGACACAGGTCTAACTTGTGGCGCCCAGTGTCGTGAACCCCTTTGTGCGATTCTCTGCTGGAATATAAACGTTTCTCAACAATTCACGATTGGTGAGGAAAGCACATGACTACACAAAACAGGCTAAGAGTAATCTCCTCTTCCCTAGTTGTAGCCATCCTTGAAATACAGGGTATATATGACTACACAAAACAGACTAAGAGTAACCTCCTCTTCCCTAGTTGTAGTCATCCGTGAAATCCAGGGTATATATGACTACACAAAACAGGCTAAGAGTAACCTCCTCTTCCCTAGTTGTATCCATCCGTGAAATCCAGGTTATATATGACTACGCCAACGTCTCCGCCAAGTACCCTGGATTCACGATAATCGTTTTGCGTGTATGGAAAGTCCAGATGTACGAAATATAGGCAACCAATGAGTGAGTGAGTGAAATGGATTTTTACATTGCAGGGGGCAATATTTTAGCCATAGCGCAATGTGATGTGCAAGAGG
>JAUELE010050701.1:0-15403 GCA_031471655.1 Diodora aspera
CTGCTTCTAACAAACTTCAGATCGACGTAAGATAGTCCTTTTTAAAAAGAAAACATAAAAAGGGAAACATTTGCCACCTGTACACTGTTCCGTGTCACTCAAAATAGTTCAAAATTTAACTTTAATCGCTGGCCCCACTTTCAGTTTCCTCTCCCGCAACATTCCATCTTGGGAGAACAAAGGCTGCGACAAAAGTACATTTTTAACACATTTAAGGTACACGAGCCATTTCCTTGTCATATTCTAGGAAAGAAAAAGGTCATATGTTCTTTTCGCCGCCGAGTCATGAGTCAGATGTCTGCCACCTTAACGTCACAGTGTGACGGTGCAAGTTGAAACATTGAGCACACCCATGTAAAGTTCTCGTGTAAGGTGAAGGCCGACGTATAACTGCAGTTGTCACACCTGCAACAAATATCACGAAGCTATGCAGGCACTCCAGGACTGAGATTGTGGGTATTAGTTTCAATAAACTCAAGCTTAGTTAATATTTCACATGAAAGGAACAATTTTTCTCCCAGCAACGCAACGTCACGTGCCAGATGTAGTCCAAGAGACACGGCAATTCAAATACAAAACATGTTATTTTTATATTAGATGCTGGACTTTTGTCAAGACTAGAGCCAAGGCGTTGAAAACTGAACATCCTACTTCATCACAGTCATGTCTACCTGGATCTGCCTATGGCACAGCTTGGGAAGACCTAAGAATAATAACACACCTCTGATTTTGCATATAGTCGACTCCCTCTATCTCTAACCTTTCGGGATCGCCAAGAAATGTTCGAGATATCGTGTGATTCTAGATTTAAGTACATGCTCAAGAGATATGTTAAAGAAAACGAATTACCAACAATTTAAGGCATTTTATAATTTTGTTAACAATCTTATCAGATCCTTGTGACATTATCAAATAATAATAATAATCTTAATAATAATAATAATAGTAATACATTGTATTGTGAAGTCTTGTATAGCGCTAAATCCAGGTTTGTATAGCTTGCTCAAAGCGCTCGGCTTTATTACCCTGGTGTAACTCAAACAGCCACTAGGCGCTAGAAGATTAACAAGACTCCTGATGGAGGACCAGTACCCAGTTTCAGCTGGGTCGACTGAGGCAATTTACGAGTAAAGCCACTTGCCCAAGATGACATCACTGACATTGGCAGCGTCTCAGAGACAGTAAGCTAAATACAGCAGGTGCTAGGATCAGTTCTAACGAAAGTTAATCAATTAACACAGAAACGGAGAAACATCTCTGAGCATAGAGGTCAAGCCTACAAACAAAACTTGAAGGGTTAAGTATGCTATTCACTGCAAGAAACTCACTGGTAGCCGAGGTGTCCGTAATCAAAACTATCAGCGGGTTTGGCGTGCTCTCTTGTCAGATCCAGTGGATTAGTTTCTCTGCCGAACGGTTCCATTGGAGTGTGAATAAGGTTATGGGCACAGTCAGCATTGTTGGGATCCTTGCCTCTGAGCTGTTGAAGTCGTTGCCATATAGCAAAGATACGGTCAGTGTTGGAGTGATGTAGAAAGAACAGAGGATCGTATGACGTGTACTCGAGATGAGACATGGAATATCTATAAAAAAAATGAGTTAGTCATTATTATTATTATGAAGTAGAAAAAATATTCCGTCAGTCAATGAGTTTAATAACTGCCTGTATGGATTCGTTTTGGGATTGTTCACATTGCATTACATGTGCAGCTATCTTTCCTTTCGGGAACATTGTATTACTCTGTATACCAATGTGATTTAGTAAACTTCATGACCAGCAACATCCTCGAAATTCTAGCGCATATATGACTCCGCCAACGGTCCGTCATATATCCTGGATGTACTATTCACCATAGTCGTCTAGTGTGTATGGAAAGTCCAAATCTGCTAAATACAGAAAAACCAATGAAATGTCGAGAAATAACACAACACGTCTTTACTTCGACTAGTGTTAGGAGAGACGCGCCACATGATTGGACGCAAGCTTTCGCTATGGAAGCTTCACCGATTGGTCAAAACGCTCGCCTCGAGACGATCGTCGTGAATAGGAGTGAATCCAGGGTTTATAACGAACCGTTGGTGGAGTCATATATGCCCTGGATTTTGAGGATGCACCAGTAACCAAGTACAGCACTATACAGCTTTAATAATTAAATATTGCCTTTGAAGCTATGCACGTGAACTTTGTTTATCTTCTTTAAAATATTCGTGACTTGGTCATTTATGGAACTACTGAATATTGTTTATAGGCAAAGCTTTGAGCTTCATATCTTCCCAAGACTATCTTTTGTTATCTAATATCATGAAAACTCACGTGTGTCTGCCCCCAACTAGATAATGTATGGCGTTGTGAGCCAGCTCAAACTGGATCTCAAATTTGCAAAACTCGTCCTGTTCCAGAGCGTCAAGGATTCCCTCCATCAGGCGAGTGTGGTGTCCTGGCTGTACTTTTTCAAAAAGACGGTCATCTACAGCACGACTCGTCTTCTTGTCGAGGAAGGTGACGTCACCTCGGTGCCAAGAATTGTAATGAGCCTGTGTGAAATTCATAAAGAAATAAGGAATATTATGCACTCATAGATTCTTATGACACCATATTTTGTTGAAGTTTACTGACGTCCAACAGAAACTATAGAAAAAGAAAATATTCAATCTCATTTTCAACCCGACTTGTCTTTGTGTCACCGTTCATTGAAGGGGTGCAAAATGGCGCAGTGGTTAGCGCATCGGCCCATCAATCTGCCAGCCATGGCTGTTGTGGTTCGAGTCTCGCCCGGGCACCTCTTTTCAACCCGGAGAGGCAAGAGCCCCGACACCGACGTGATGTTGGTAAGACCTTGCTGATATGGCTGAAAGATAGCGGAATACCACATAAAACCCCAAAACCACATTCACACTGTTCATTGAAAAGTCTCTGCTGTCATTAATTGTCCTTTGGCTCTGTCAAGTAACACGGCACTTCCTTGAATACGATACAGACCTTTTACATATGCAACAACATTTGTTTTTCGACAGTCATATTTCAAAGTGTTGCTATCATTGCCTTGGGATATCAGTATATTTTCGTTAGGTGTCGTATCGCGTGAGTTTGAATGGTTGTTGGCTCAAATCCCTTGATGGTTACATTGCTTCCTTGTGTCGTAGATGGTACTTTGTCCTCGATTCTGTTCTGTGGAGCCGGATGGCGCAGTGGTTAGCGTGTCGACCCAGAGATCTGCCATTCTTGGCAATCATGGTTCGAGTCCCACCCGGGTGCCTATCTTTCAATCAATCCGAAAATTGAAGCCTCACTTCGACTTGGCATTGGTGACACCGTGGTGATGTGGCTGAAAGATTGCCCAAATCCACGTCAAATCCACAATCACTTACTTGTTGCTGTTCTTCACTTGCAAATGTCGTGAACAGATTTTCATGTTATATTTTTATAAGCTGCGTCGGATTCCATGAAAGGACTTTGATAAGTTTGAATGTTTTGATAAGTTAGCAACTGAACGAGCAGAAAATATGTCAACTAATTTCACTTATGTGTAAAATGCTGTCTCAATGTCTCCTCGATATTTCCATAGATGGAAAAAAAAATACCGTCTTATATAACTTAAATTGATTGTTTGGCTCAATGCAAACATGCGGCTGAGAATTTGACAAAAACATTTGCTCCGTGAAACATTATTTCTTGAACCGTTCATGTTAATACGAAGATAATGCCGTTCGGTTTCATCTCTCCATTATCAATGATTATAACAGACTAGGTTAAAACAGAACATTACCTTGCCCCCCTCAGTGTCGACAAACAGTGGATGAGACACAAGTTCTGGAAGATGAGTGAGCTCACTGGTCCAATCCCAGTAGGGGATGCTGATGGTTGCCTTCTTCCTTATCAGCGCTCTTTCCATCTGGACAACGTAGAGACGATGCCAAAGAGGAAAGGATGGCATACCATGAAGACAGCAGGCCACTGCATTTCCCTTACCATCCACACACCCTGCTGGAGCACCATGGTAGCCTGCTATGGCCTGATAACCCATGTTGGTGTCGTCTTGTTGGAGATCATGGAGTGCCTTCTCGAGGGCTAGAACCTCGTCACTGCTTAAGTGGTCAACATTCTTTCTTATCACTGTGTCTGTGAAAAGCCATCATCCAGTTAAAATGTATATACATTGTATAAAGTTCCATACCCTTTTACTTATTAACAAAAATATATATATGGCAAAGATTTAGGTGAAATATAGTTTGTACAATGTCTGAGCATATTACTAGTATCATCTATGTCTTGTGTGTATTATCAGTTCACATTATATACATGTAGCACACAAATGCGTGGGATGTGTAATCAGTTTGGTTCAAAACACTCTTACATGATGCATGCCATTTAAATTGTCAACCATATTGTAGTGTAGATGAATACATAGAAACAGTAACGACACTCTCCATTGATTTATAACAGCAATTTTACCCTTTTTAACTTAAAAATGTAAACTTGTATACCTTAAAACCCTTGATTTATTTGGATCAGCAAGAGCAGTGACATACTTAAGTAGTTAACAGATTTTTTCTGTATGTAAAATAGGTCAATATGAAATTGCTAGAAAGAAACCTGAACTTGAAACCCGATGAATGTATCATCATTCGTATTATCTTACAACTTGAGCAAGGGTCAAGAAACTCTATATTTTCTTCCCGCGTTCCCAAGTAGTAAGACTATACGTATGGGATGACTATAATTATCTTTCATTGAGCATTGTAGCCTAAAGTCCTTAGACCAAAACAATTAACACACGCATTGATTTATTATGTTGAACTTGGTTGAATTCATCGGGTGTGTTTATAAATAAAACGATGTGCTGCTGTTAAGTTGTTAATGCAGGTGTACAGACTAAAAGGAATTATAGTTTCATCAGTAGAAGATTGTCGTGGCTCAAGATAAACATATTCTATAAGGCATCTATAAGGAATTTGTTGGGAGAAATTCCAAGCTTATTGCAATTTATATCTTTTATACACATATTAAGTTGATATATAGTGGGAAGTAACATCACAAACAGTCCTAAACTGCATGCGAACCATGGAACGTTCAGCCACATCTTTCAAACTACTTGTTACATTTACACCAAATTTACTACACATGTTCATTATAGTTTAACTGGCATGCGATATAATTTTTCCGATCCAAAATATACTTTATGATTTTGGAGCAAAAAACTTAGAATTTGAAGGAATTCTGTGAAAACATCTTGTCCGATCCCTATCTTCCAAAGTACTTGTTACATTTACACTAAACTTGCTACACATGTTCATTATGGCCTAACAAAGTGTCATGCGAAAGAATTGTTCCGATCCAAAAAATATTTCTTTGATAATTTTAGGCAAAAAGCTTAGAATGTGAGGAAATTTTGAGAAAAAGGCTTGTCAGTCTCCTATCTTCCAAACTACTTGTTACATTCACACCAATGTATGCATGTTCATTATGGCCTAACGAAGTGTCATGGGAAATATTTTTTCCAATCTAAAAAGTATGACAGTATTGACAATCAAAGGGTTAATAAATACATTGAATTAAACATGTTTGTCTCATTACCAATATCATACATGCAAGCTAATAGGATTTTCCCCTAACGGTTACGGTTTTTAAGCGCTTATTACGGGTTAGGGATAAGTCAGATGAAATTCTGGTTTTTCAAATACTTACTGGCACCCAAAAATGTTTGATGCCAAATTGATTTCAATTTCACTCTTATCCATGTTTGTTCATCTGGGAAAATGTGTGTGTGTCCAAAAGTGCTGAAAATGTTGTAATTATATACCTTTCACGAGAGAGGCCCCAAGTCCCCACCAATCGGAGGGAACATCGTCCAATGTTCTTCTCCGAAATGCTATGTGTTTTGAATTGATCATACTCATTAGGGTTTTTGACTTTCCAAAGTTGGCAGCCATGCAATATTTTCTTTCATCACTTCTCTTTGAAAACATGGCTGTTTTGCAAAAAGATAGAGGTATAGTTGTTCTATTTAATTTCTAAAGAAGTTATTTAACCAGACAGCTTTCTTTAACATAATTAATCATTATCATCAATGTCCAGTTTTATATGACATGTTTCAAATGAGTATCTTTAATTATTTTAATGCTTTTCAGGTGGGGGACTATGGATTGCACTTTGCAAAACTTTGCCTTGTTGGTTTTATTATTGCAATTGGTCTGGGAAAGAATACGCAGGATAGCAGGTGATCACTCGCTTCTTGGACTTTTAGAAGTTTTATATGTATGTAAAACTCGAAACTAGACTGAAAGCTTATACATACCGACACCAACGACGCCCTGAAATAAAAAAAACACATTCCAAGTTGTTACCAATGCTTTGTGAACAAATTGTTGAAACTTAAATAATCATTTTTGGTAATTTGCTGTCATAAAGAAATCATCATTTCCAATAAACTAATATTTTGTGATGACAATGTAGAAGACATTAAAGGCAACACAAATAAGAAAAAAGACTTTGAAAGTTACATAATCGGCGCCTCCCGAACCCCGATCCTTTAGTATAGCTTTGACAAATATTGCTCAAATTGAATTTTTCTGTCGTGGTGATCACCCCTTAACTAGTGTGATTATGATAATTGCATACTTTCCAACACGAATTAGTTTTTTTTTGTTTTTATTCAGCATTGATGATAAATATGTTTCATTTATTACCCATCACCATTGCTAAGAACATTCAGGTTGATGTCTATGTACTGACTCGGATACATTAAAGGCGACACGAGTGAACAGGCCAGACGAAACCACGTGGACACTTATGCTGAATACATATTATCACTAGTCGATTGATACGTACCCAAATATTGCAACTTTTTTCATAACCTTCCCCAAACGTGTCATACAATATATAAAATTATCATGATACTCATTTCATTACTCTTCTTTCATTAGAAAATCATAGTTGATGAAAGTTTTTCATTGCTAACCTGTCTTCGTGATCCTTAAAATATGAGATACTGAATTGTCAAGACTTTCCCAAAAATATGCATATTTAATCTTCTAGAAGCATCACAGCCTAAGCTGCAATGAAAACAGCCGAATGTCAAATCGGGGGCTTTTCTTCTATCAAATATGAAACAATATGATGCTGTTCTCATTTATCCAAAACGTTATCTAAACATATACATGTTACACCGAAAGCTCAAAATGTGTCTTATAGGAATGTGTTTATATAGTTTGCACTCGTGACGTTATTCAGTACATTTGCTAAAAAGAATAAAAATTGTTTAAAATTTTAATAAATACCCTGCGTCCTATATACAGCGCGTATCTCTCTTTAAGGAATGACAGTCTCTGTAGAATGTTTATAACAAATATATTTAGGATTCAGAGCTGATTCGAAGTTTTCATCCATACCATTAATAATAATTAAAAAAAATGGATACTATGAATTTCGATAAAAAGATTCAAATCCTACAATTATAATTAATTGACAGGGTTTCCGAGATTATTTCTACTTAAACGAATTTGTTTAAAATTAAGTTTGGATGTTTTATAAGAACGTCAGTAAGAATGACGAAATGATGAAAAGCGATTTCTGAACTGTGATTCTTAGTACACAAACTAGACTAACATGTTCATAAGAACGTCAGCAAGAATAAAGAAATGATAAAAAGCGATTTCCGAACTGTGATTCATAACACAATAACTAGACTAACATGTTAATACGAACGAACGTCAGCAAGAATGAAGAACTGGTGAAGAGCAATTTGAGAACCGTGATTCCTAATACAAAAAGTAAAGTGACATGTTCAAAGGCAAACAATTACAATTCTGCATCACATCAGCCAACGAATTATTTTTCGATTTCAGTTCAAGAAAAAAAGTAAGCCTACCTCAAGAAGGAGGGTCGCCGTGAGGACAGTCAGGATCGTCCACATGATCAAACCAGATGTCTGGTGATGATACCGGCACTGGTGACCACGAACATTTATAGCCTGATCATCTCTCTTTGAAACGGATACCTCGGTCGTCTTATTATGTGTCAAGGGGGGTCATGCTTGATAAACTGCCGACCGTTTAATTTGAACCTTAAAATTCTGCATTTGTTTACCTGGGACTCGTATGGGTTTTCTGATACATTTAAATTCAGATTCTGACAGTGTATATGAATGGAGTTTAGATGTTTTTAGTTTGAGAAGTTAAAGTTCTCACCCCTATTTTTGAATACCATGGTCCAAATCATGCAAGTTCATCACCCTCAGAACCTGTCCCAGTTAAAGGAAGCAAGACATGAATGTAAGCAGGTGCGTAAAGGAGAAACGTGCAAGACTTAATTTGCTGGTGACAAAAACAATTTTCCAGGTCAGGTTGTACGTGCACTTTAGTGAACGAATCCTCCAAGGGAAGCTGGATCGCATTACGAGACAAACCGACTTATGATTTGTACGAGTTAGACTTTTGTATGGACGTTTAATTTAATTTAATTTAATCAAGGAAAAACGATTAGTATATAGCTATCACAAGACTTTAAAACAAAATCATGCTAATCATCTTACCTGAATTATGACCATCAGACTTTAAAGTGAGAGTTTATCTCATTCCTGTTTAAATGTTGCTCTGCATAGACTTTTTAAAATTTAGTTTCCATTTATTTGTCAGAGTTGTTTCACATTTATTTTATACATTGTAGTTAGTTTCATTTGTTTTTGTCCTTGTTTTTCAGATGGTTTCTTTTGATTGGTTAGTTAGTATTATTTGTTTTTAAATGTGTTTCCTTGACTTGATTGTTTTCAGTTAGTTTCATTGATTTTAGGGAGAGTTCTTTTATGTTTATCGTGTAGTTTCTTCGGTCTTCCGTTGGTATCCTCTAGTCTGTTTCAACATTTTTGTCAATAATTTTGCTTGATATTTTGCAGTTAGTTTTCTTTGAAGGTGTCAGTTGGTTTCCACTATATTTTTCAGCTAGCTTTTTTTGGATATTCATTTGGTTCCCTTGATACTTTTCAGATAGTTCCTTTCATATTTTCCTGCATGGGTTTCAGTCGATTTTGTTTGATTTTTTCCCCCAGTTGGCTTCCTTTGTTTTGTTTTTTAATTCAGTCTGCTTTCATTTTCCAGGTTGTTTCTTCATTTGGTTTCCTTTGATTACTTTAGTGTGTTGCATTACTTTATTTCAGTTGTTTTACTTGATATAGTTAGTTTTCTTTGAAGGTTTCTACTACTCTCCATGCTATTTTTTCAGTTAGCTTTCTTTAGATTTTAAGTTGGTTTCTTTATTATTTTTAGACATATCATTTGATTTTCTTTTGTTGTAAGTCGGTAAGTTTATTTTGAGATAATTGTATTTCAATTATATTCAGTGGAGTTTTTCAATAAGTGTACTAGTTTGGATCATATAGTTGCACTGTTCAAATACGATTTTATAAATTAAGAATGAATATCTATTTAAATCAAAATTCAATTAATATTTATAACGAACATGTCGATGTCCTCGAATCGATTTCACAGGCAAAGCGTTTTTACAGTTAAAAATATATTTTGACGTGTATGCAACTTTCGAACGTATGAACTCTTGAATTAATTTTGTAAAAATGTGTCATTCTGTTGGCCAAATGAATCTTAGATTATTATGTCACTTGTAATTTTCTGTCTAGGACTGTATTGAAAATAATGGAAGTTACTTTTTTAGAGCACCTACAGAATTCATGAACGACATCCAAGGACATGTGAGTTCTTGTGGACTTGCCAAGTGACCAGTTCAAGTGGGCAACAAACTGATAACCTGATATACAATGCCCAGTGATGTCATTCTATCGGATATTGTCAATGATTGCTTTCGGGTTTAATTGTTTTTGTCAACACAAAATTGCAATTTATGAACGAATGACAGAAGTTATATGCTTGATTTAACTTCAAATTGATAAGGTCTTGAGCATATGTAATTAAAAAGAAGTTTAATGTCCATATTAATAGCTAAATATGCATTACAATAGTTATGTCCTTATTGCTAGCTGAATATGCATTAAAAGTTAACTATCTTTTTTGCTAGTTAAATATGCATAAAGTTTAATGTCCATATTGATAGCCAAAAACGCATTAAGTGTTCAATGTCATCATTTTTTGCTGAATATGCCTTGAAAGTTGCATGTCTTTAATGACTGATGAACAAGCATAAACAGTGTAATGTCTGTATTCTCGCTGAATCTGCATTAAAGGTTTAATGTCTTTAATGATTGCATGGAAAGGTTAGCGTCCATATTGGTAGTCGAATATGTATTAAACTTTAATGTCCCTATTGCTTGCTGAATGTGTACTGAACGGTTCATGCTCTAAACAATTGATGAATTCACAATTAACAGTGTAATGTCATTATTGCTAGCTGAATATACTTTAAGGTGTAATGTCCTTATTGCTAGTCGAGTATGCATTAAAGTTTAATGTCCTTATTGCTTGCTGAATATGCATAGAAAGTTTAATGTCCTTGTTGCTTGCGGAATATGCATAGAAATGTCAATGTCATTATTGTTTGCTGAATATGCATAAAATGGTTAATGTAATTATTGCCTGCAGAGGTTGCATAAAATGATTTAATGCAGAGCGCTTTGGGCAAGCTTTTCAAACCTGGATTTAGGGTTATACGAGCTAATATTTAAAATGTATTTAAATTAATGTAGGTACATCATTATGGGTCAGCTACGCAGTTTCTGGGAGAGCGTTTGTATTTCGATGCCTGTGCCTTGGAGTAAAACCAATATAGTCAGTGTGGCAGTAAATGCGAGTATTCAAAATGTATGTGTTCCATTTTAACATAGGGAATTTTAAGCGTTGCGGTCTGAATCAAAATTATTTTACTTTTCGTATTGATGTAATTGACAGAGAACATTGAAAGTTCGAAGATAACTGCAATGAATACACTAGCTACGGAACATTCATTCATAAGCCAGATTGCTGAGCAGGTGCACATGAAATATTATGAATGAAACCAGCTTGGACTACAAAGTCATGGAGTCACACGAAAAGATCAATTGTGTTGTCGTCAGTGGAACCAAACACCAGCGTTGTCAGATAGGAAAAGAAATCTGATATGTTTCTCAAGACTCAGTAAAGACCTTGACTTGGTTTCATTATAGGTTATTTTCCAATAGTGCGTAGTTTGTTTGTTTGTTTACCTGGATTCAGTCAAATATGAAACATTGAAGTTTGGAACTATTTTCTCAGTTATTCCACTCATTTCAAGTCTGAAATCGATAGTTCCACGCTTTCAATTGACCCTTCCGTGAAGAGCACTTTACCACACCATCAACTATCACTGTTGCCAGGGCAGACGCACATTGGCCAAGATGGTGATAGAAGCAAAGAAACAAAGAGGGAAACTGTCTGACTTACTGACGGATTTATCACTTTCTTTCTCTTAAGATAATGTAATTTAAATCTAAAGTAAGCAACAGGCGTTCACGTACATTAGTGAAGGGCATTTTAATGATATTTCTTGTTTTTTTCTCATTGAGATATCATAGCTATCCGTGGCAAGTTCTACCGAAGCCATGGGTAGAGTAAATTACTAAAAAGCCTGTAAGTATTGAAATATGTCTTCTTAGATGCATATGTTAACAATGCAGTCAATGAATGTCAACTATTAAACTGATTATTTACTGCAACATGTGTTTTATTTCTAAATGCAAAACCAAACAACGTAAAATGTGAAATGAAATAAACCAATATCTCAGTGGCAATTAGAAGATTTCTGGTCAATTCTAGATAATTAATGGATTTTCACCTGTGTTGAAACGTTGAGGTGCAATTTACTGAACTCTGAAATGCTTCTTTAACACAAATGTGTGACCAGTATTTTAAGAACAGGCCGAAACCTTCTGGTTTTCAAAGTCAATAATAAGCTGTTTAAAAAAATTGAATGAGAAGGTTGAACACTGTATAATGTAAATGGATTTGCCAAGTTCACAAGCTAGTTAAGGAGAATGGACATATTATATGACCTATAATACACATAATACACAGGAAAAAAAAAGATTGCAGCTTTGTTTAACTAAATTTCGCTTGACATTCGGCCACTTTTACCATCTACGGGTTGACGTTGATCATATGATCAGTTGCAACAAGTTATAAGTTATACGAAGTCTAATGTTGGAAAGGTGATCAAAATTAATGTATTCTTTTCAAAAGATAGCTTATTGACCAACAAATATACATAAACCCCTATACCACGAATAATACACAAAAGATATAGCATGTTTGTCGGCTTTACAGCCTCTTGAATAGCCTCATTTATTGTGGAACCCCCATGCATATGCCATAACACAGAACAAAAATGCATTCCTAAGTTTCGACAGAATATTGAAAATAGTCGTAATTTTTTAAAAGTGAGACATGCAAGTAAATACACTCGGCTCTTATTCGGAAAGCATTCGGAAATCGACCGAACATTCTTCGGTAATATCTCAGAAAAAGGTTAGGAAAGAGACTGGCTATTTAAAAGTAGAAAAAGAATCTTTCTGCATCTGCCGGGACAAAAGAAATACGACGTTATTTAATCAGACATACACTTTTACAATGTATGATTTACGAGTTATGTTATTGATTTCGTCTTCACATAGATAGCACCAGACCTATTTTAACGTCCGGGAGCGCGTATCCAACTTTAACGTTTATTATCAGCTTCACGGTTCCAGTCGATGCAATGTTGTATATCGTTCTGCATTTTCAGGGTTCCTTTGTTAGGCATCTGAATTTGGATTGCCTTGGCACAGGACCTTACACCAACTAAATGCAACTTAGCAATGTATGAACATAATGTTTCATGAACATTGTCCAAAAAAAGTGTTTTAATTTCACAGGCCAGTATACTTTCCAACTCTCCAGCTATAAAATACACTGATGTTTTTCCTGCAGATGCTACGAGGGGTGTTTAAAACGGTTTAATCTTTACCATTTCTTTGGCTGTTGTACCTGTATCTCGACGCTTTGATCTGCACCGTTTTTATGCTGGTGTACCTATATCCTGACGGTTTGATCTGCAGCGTTTCTTATGCTGTTGTACCCATATTTCGACGGTTTAATCTGCACCGTTTCGTATGCTGTTGTACCAACAAGGTATATCTCGGCGGTTTGATCTGCACCATTTCTTATCCTGTTGTACCTACAAGGTATATCTCGACGGTTTGATCTGCACCGTCTCTTATGCTGTTGTACCCATATCTCGACGCTTTGATCTTCACCGTTTCTTTTGCTGTTGTACCTGTATCTCGACGCTTTGATCTACACCTATTTTTTACTGTTGTACTCATATCTCGGCGGTTTGATCTGCACCGTTTCTAATTTGTTGTACCCATATCTCGGCGGTTTGATCTGCACCGTTTCTTATGCTGTTTTACCTACAAGGTTTATCTCGACGCTTTGATTTGTACCGTTTCTTATGCTTGTGTACCTATATCTTGACGGTTTGATCTGCACCGTTTCTAAAATTAATTGTACCCATATCTCAACTGTTTAATCTGCACCGTTTCATATGCTGTGGTACATACAAGGTATATCTCGACGCTTTGATCTTTACCGTTACTTTTGCTGGTGTACCTATATCTTGACGGTTTAATCTCCACCGTTTCTTATGCTATTGAACCTACAAGGTTTATCTCGACGTTTTGATTTCAACCGTTCCTTTTGCTGTTGTACCTGTATCTCGACGCTTTGATCTACACCGTTTCTTATGTTGGTGTACCTATATCTTGACGGTTTGTTCTACGCCGTTTCTGATGGGGTTGTACCCATATCTCGGCGGTTTGATCTGCACCGTTACTTTTGCTGTTGAACCTGCAAGGTTTATCTCGACGCTTTGATTTGCACCGTTTCTTATGCTGGTGTACCTGTATCTCGACGGTTTGATCTGAACCGTTTCTTATGCTGTTGTTCCTATATCTCAGCGGTTTGATCTACGCCGTTTCTTATGGTGTTATACCCATATCAGGACGGTTTGATCTACACCGTTTCTTATGTTGTTGTACACATATCTCAACGGTTTAATCTGCACCGTTTCCTATGCTGTTGTACCTACAAGGTATATCTCGACGGTTTGATCTGCACTGTTTCTTATTCTGTTGTACACATACATGTAGCTCGACGGTTGGATCTGCACCGTTTCTTATGCGGTTGTACCCATATGTTCTGTACAATTGCTTATGTTATTGTACTCATATCTCGATCATATATCCTGTCTATGTCCAAATTGTTGCCATTAGCCTAGTTTTTGTGAAC
Source organism: Diodora aspera (assembly GCA_031471655.1). Taxonomy (NCBI): domain Eukaryota; kingdom Metazoa; phylum Mollusca; class Gastropoda; order Lepetellida; family Fissurellidae; genus Diodora; species Diodora aspera. Next base: position 14,242 of record JAUELE010050701.1, read on the forward strand.
AAATCTCTCATAGTTTTCGAGCGAGTGAGTGATTTGAGAGTTTATGCTGTTGTTCCTATATCTCGGCGGTTTCATCTACATGTACACCGTTTCTTATTGGGTTATGTCCATATCAGGACGGTTTGATCTGCACCGTTTCTTATGTTGTTGTACCCATATCTCAACGATTTGATCTGCACCGTTTCTTTTGCTGTTGTACCTACAAGGTATATCTCGACGCTTTGATCTGCACCGTTTCTTTGGCTGTTGTACCTGTGTCTCGACGGTTTGATCTGCACCGTTTCTTAGGTGGTATACCTATATCTTGACGGTTTAATCTGCATCGTTTCTTTGGCTGTTGTACCTGTATCTCGACGCTTTGATCTGCACCGTTTTTTATGCTGGTGTACCCATGTCCTTTTAAAAGTGATAATTTCAAGATTAAAATTTTCCCCAAACTACAACATTGAGAACATTGTTATCAGGAGGAAACATGCAAAAACACATGTTCACGTTATGCACGTGCCATGTGAGAGTTGCTGATACATGGTAACCCTAAGCATTCACTTCAAGTTTTAACGTGTCATTGCGTAACGTCACCACAGTCTGAAATCGGTTCGTTTATCTTCTCCAACTATGCCTAGACGACGAATTAGTGACACTGAACGGTGGCAAATCATTGGTATGCATCAGTGGCGGATCCATAAAAATCAATTTCGGAAAATTACATAGTAAAGAGTCCTCGTGCGTGGGTGGGACTGAAATTTTGCATGTGGGACCCCCCCCCCCTTTCAAGTTGGAACCCCCCCCCCCCCTTTTCAAAATCCTTGATCCGCCCCTGTGCATAATACTTGTATGTCATGTAGGGAAATTGAGAGGCAACTCAATATTGACCATACGGCCATCAATCGTCTGATATGAAAGCACAGAACGATTGGGGATGTTAAAGATAGGAAACGAAGTGGAAGACCCCGAAAACAAGTGCTCATGATGACAGATTGCTCGTTAGACTTGCTACACGGTACTCGAGATCGACAAGTCGGACTCTTAGAGACAGGTGGCAAGTTAATTCCAGAGTGTCCCTTAGCACGGTGAAACGAAGGCTGCAATCAGGTGGAGTTGCTTCACGTCGTCCTAATCGACGTCCTCTCCTAACCCCGAGACCATATGCACGAACGGTTGC
>JAUELE010050812.1:0-15789 GCA_031471655.1 Diodora aspera
CTTACTTACTCTAGGACTACCCTACTCTAAGGCCACCCTACTCTCAGACTATCTTAGTCTCTGACCGCCTTACTCCCAGACCCTCGTACTCTCATGATCATGAAGAAGAAGATGCTGATGATGATCAACATTGTAAGAAGAATGATAATGAGGTTAGCTGTCTGGGTTGCGTGTAGAGGAGGTCAGGTACCTGAGCTGACTGCCGCTCTATCACGTGTCTGAATACTCACAAGCTTTTTACTGAGTGTTTGACACGGATTGTGTCATCATATTGTAGTTGCAAAGATTGACTGAATGGGACGCTGGGGATGCAAGGACCAACTCTTAGTCCAGAAAACAGTACTGGACGAGGTTAAAATACATCTTCTCTATGCGCTGGATAGACTACAGAAAATGTTTATGATTCTGTACCTCAAGATTGGATTCTGAAGTCGCTGAAGTGTATATGCCTTCCAGGGCGATTCATAATTTTACTCAAGTCTTTAATTAGTTGCTGGCCAGCTGAACTTGAGATGTATGTTCAAGGGAAGGAGACGACGTCTGGATCTATTCCAATCAAGAAGGGAATATTTCAAGGCGACTCTTTTAGTCCATTGCCTTTCTGTTTGCCTATCAACCCTGTGCGTTTTTTGCTCAACGTGGAGGAGGGCTACTATCCAGGACCTCCACAGCACAGATCCCCCAAACCCCTTGCCTTTTGTACATGATCTTGAGCTCATCGCCTAAGGGGATGATAATTTGAAACATATTGTCCTCCTTGTTGCCACGTTGCATTTAAAACGTGGAAAAGGTTAAGACGGTGATGATGGATTAATTGTTCTAAAAGAGAGAGAAGTCATTGAACATCTCATAGAAGGCCATTCATGCACATCAAGGACAAACTGAGAGCCGAGTACAAATGTCGTCTCAAAAAGGTATGGAATTCGGAACTGAATGCCGCAATAAAGTTAAAGCCAAACATACTTATGCTGTTCCAGTTCTATCATACTCTTTCGGTGTGGTCGACTGGAGAAAAGACACAATTCAGGATCTGGACCGCTTTACAAGAAGAATCATGTCAGACAATAGAGCCCACCATCCACGTTCCTCTCTTAATCGTTTATATTTGCCAATCAATTCAGGGAGACGTGGTCTGATTAATGTGGAGGCTCTCCATGATAGAACACTTGTGTGTACCTTAACACATAATTATTTACTTGTCTAATGTTCATCTGGTCAAGTATGGACTCAAGCTTGGGGTTGATGTTGATTTAGGGGAATCATTTGTGCTACTAAATTGTGCAGAAATGGGAGTTAACCAGGACGTGAAGAGGTTCATCGAGTCAAGCCAAAGTCAGTATATTGAGGACAAGCTTTCTGGGAAACCACAGAACTGAGGATATGGGTAGTGTGTCGAACTGTATAGCAGTTCATCTGATTCCTTTGCCTGGATGAAATCGGCTGATCTGAAACGTGAAACCGAGGACGTTCTGCTTGCAGCCCATGACCAGTCTCTCCCAACCCGCAATCGCCAAGCAATGTTTCTCGGTGAGAATATCTCAATGAAATGTCGTTTATGTCATCGTTTTCATGAAACCGTCCAGCATCGTTTGAGCGGATGTCCTGCTTTGGCACAAACCACTTATTTAATGATGCATGATGGTACGGCAAGGGTATTTACTGTCTCTGTCATGTTTGCGGCTTTAGTTCCGAGGTCCATCCCTGGCATGACGCTGAGCAGGTTCAGTCTGTCTTGGAAAATGACTCCTTCAAGATTGTCTGGAATGCACCCTGCCGCAGCTTGCGGATACTCGCGTGTTCTGTCCGTTTTGGCAGTTGTATTTAAAAGAAGATCGAGGGAAACGTGTTTCAAGTACATCGTATGCTGACTACGCTTTTGAAATCTCTCGTTTGGGTCCCCAGTACACAGTTGTCTGACTCCCCATTTTTCTCGGCGCCCTTGCTTCGGCCTCTCATGATCTGTGAAATGAGATCAGGTATGTCGCTGGTTTCAATACCGAGAGGACAGCCTTTCCGACAGTCTGTACAACGCCGAAGGCGCGAGGGTCTTGATGGGCTCGACAAGGCAGCACTTCGTGAGACCCAGTCCCATTCGCTGTCCTCGGGGATTGACTATGCCAGGACCACCCGGCCCTCCTCTGCTGCGTATATAATAATAAAAATAATAATAATAATAATAAAAGTAATAATAATAATAATGTTTTAACTTATATGGCGCTCTCTCCACACCTCAGGGACCTGCTTTAAACGTATACATAAAAACAAAAGAGTACGAAAGTCAGATGGCATGGTGGTTGAGGTGGTTTGAGGTTCAGACTTGAAGACGTGGGGGAGGAGTTCCCTTACTGATAAGATGGGATTTTTTCAAGGTCACGTTGCGGCAGAAGCAAAGGATTTACCACCGAGGGCGAAGAGAGGGAAGACACATAAGTAGTGAATCAGGAGAACGTATGTTTCTTGTTGGGATGTTCCGGATAGGGTCGAGCAGCACAGATGACAGCCTGGTATATTAGAGACACAATTGTGAGCTCACTTCTTTCATTTACTCGTATCCAATAGGGAGAATGCAAGACGAGCGTCATATGCTCTTACATGTATAACAGACACCTAGTTGCAACTTGCAACTACCGTCTTTCTGTTATGAACGACGGTAATTATGAATGAGATTTTTGTAAGAAACAAACTCTGTAGCGTCTTGATATCTTTGAATACCCGGTAACATGTCCGACTGAACACAGTGATGACATTTAAGAGATATGGTAATAATATAAATACACAGCTAAGGAGAACCATTTGGTACACACGAAAACAAGTTTGCAGGTCGGATTATTTCATTACGAACGTCATGCATGTGGCGTTTCTATATGGCTGAAATAATAAAAATAATGTTCTTTATGAATTACTCATTTCTAATTGGGTTACAACTGACATCAATTGTTTTATGTATTACTCACCTCTGGTTGTGACACAACTGACACCTATAATCCCATCGATAATCATAATGTAAAACGTAAGAAACATATAACCCATCATTTGGAATCCTTCTGGTAATCACAAGAACGTCAAGTCCAATGACAGATATGTTGTGTCGTATAATATTGATTGGATGACTTGTCGCATGCATACACAACACATTGAATGTCAACAGAGTAAACGTGTGTGTACTCCATATATTCATCATTACCTGTCAGAGAAAGATTGTGTTATTTGCACAGGTCAAACATGAACTTATTCCTTATTTATACTGTAATGTTATTACAGCTCAAATTATTGATAAGTAAATAGTAAAGGAAGCTTCTGCTTTGTTTACTGGCTCTAAATTAAATACTTTAATTAACCACGGCCATAAAGAAGATACGCAGCTCTGTTTCAATCCCAGCCATTGGGATTCTAAACAACTGAACACTTAAAGTGCATGCCATACCAACATAATGCAAGGAAATATCAACATTATTGATATGCCGAAGCATACATGTATGGTGCCCATGGGCATAACATATCGAACCACCACACCCGATAACGCTGCGATCTGGTCACGCGATCATGGCGCGTGCATTGCATGTCATTTTAGATGATTTGTGATGCGCATGAATCCCGTCAGTTATAGAATGTTCTCCTGAAACAGAAAACACCAAAACGCAAGGTCTTCCAATAATTGGTATTGGTCGCAAGAAAGGATTGTCTGCAAAAGCCAAACATGAAGCCATCGGCATGTTGAGGGCGGGGATGAGCTGCAGACAGGTTAGACGGCACTTTAACGTCAATTACAAAACCATACCACTTTGGAGAATACGTGTTGCCCAAACTGGATCAGTCAACGACCGACCACAAAGCGGAAGACTACGTAAAACGAAAAGTAGAACGTAAGTGTGGTAAGTACGGTGAGATAATTCAAAGCACGTTCTTGGATGGACATCCCCAAACTCCAGGTTATAATGACTACGCCAACGTCTGTCATATACCCTGGACTCACTCATATACACGACGATCATCTCGGTGGGGGCATTTTGACCAATCGGTGAAGCTTCCATAGAGAAAACTTATGTCCAATCATGTGGAGTGTCTCTCCTAACACTGGGTGAAGTAAAGACGTTATGTGTTTAGTTTTATAAACTGTTACTTCTCATGCAGTGAATGCGACATTTCATTGGTTGTCTATATTTAGCAAATTTGGACTTTCCATACATACAAAACGACCATCTTGAATAGCAGTTCATCCATGGTTCGTGGCGTCATTATACCCTGTATTTCGAGGATGTTGGATGGACTGTTGTGATGGAAGACAACGCTCTTCCGGAACCTTACATTCCGTTGAAGTTTAATTTCCTCCTAATACCTCTCAAAAGTGAATCATAATACGGCCTATTGATGGTCAGCCCCTGTTCACACTCACTGATAAAGCAGTTGTGTATTTATGTAGCTTGCTGGAAGCGCTTTTTTCCGTTATAGCTCCTATGATAAGTACCACTTCAATCGCAGTCAGAAGTACAATCAAAACGGTGAACAACCAAAACAAACTTCGTCAAACTGTTGATGTTCTTTTTCAAGATGAGGGTACGCCGTCATAATGTGCCATACTGCTTGGGATACAGTGGCTCGAACCATCGACTGGTCAGTATATTTGTGAAAACATTGAACATTATGTTTTGCTAAATTTTCTAATCATTTTCCGGATTCTACAGCCACAAATTACCCAGAAATTAAATTGGCTAGGCGAACTTCGCTAGTTTTTCGTACTTCGAGGGTAATACCTTGTATTATATTTAAAAGGGGACGACTTCGCTGAGCTGCCGAACGGACACTATCTTCGAAAAAATGCGATACCCAAGTCACAAATCAATATATTGTACAATGTTTATCATCCACTGCTTCCATTTCTCTTCAAATCATAACAAAACGCAACATTCTGCGTTCTCCCAAACACCAACTACAGCCCAGCACACAACGCCAAGCCCAAGCCAAAAGTGTCGCGGCCTCGACAGGTTGATCTGACCTAAAATTAGCAAATATAGGAGAGACCTTCTGATTTGTTTTTGGGGAGAAGGCTGGATTTTGGAAATCTATAGTTTGAAGAGAATTTTGGAAAAAATATATTGCAGGAGATTGGAAGACAACAAATAAATAGTTTGCAGAGATATATACATCTGTTTTTAAAATCCAGTATATAATAATTATGAAATATATTTGTGGTGAATAAAATCTCTTGTTTGGGCTGGGTCATTATGCATTAAGTACATTATGCAGGAAATACTTTATGTGTCATCATTCAATCCGAATCTCCCATCGTGTGACATCATGTCATGGTGACTTCAATTCGCAAGGCATGAAAGCCGAGCAGAACCAATTTGAAATCCGTTCTGATGAGTTTTCGAATATTCCCGGGGGCATAAAGAGTCAGGAAGTATTGAGAGCTATGTGAAATATTAAAGAAGAGTGAGTTTATGAGGTGTCAAGCTTTTGACAGCTCAGCAACAACTCGACCAAGGCTCAAAATTGCCTACATTCAGCCCCCATTCCTCACATGTAGTTATCAGAACTCTAAATGCTAGCAAGGCGAAAAAGTATTCTGGGCAGCACCATTTTTGTGTGGGAAACAAAACACGAAAGGTAGCATCTCAGACAAAATTCGTACTCCGGGACATCATTTTGTCAAGGACTTGCTGCTCTTGAAATGATCCAGGTTACGCGTTGTGTTTGGTCAGGAATACTCTATAACGTCTCTTGTGATTGCATGATGATGTTTCTGCGCATGTACATACTCAACAAGCCTAAATATGCAGAATTACTTTAGAGCGGAAATCAAACCTCTGGTTACCAAAACAAGTCATACGATGAAAGCGATATATCAAAATGACCGGCATTTTACACAATATTTCACATATGACTCAATGCGAAATGAACCGTGTTGTGACTTGGTCAAGTTGCTTCTTAATATAGAATAGAAGATACACTGGTTACTATACCGAAACTATGGATGTGAAATTCATCTTTAGACATCCAGTGAAAGTATATTTACATGTAGTTTTAACCTCGATTAAATTCCTTCATCTCAATAAAGTCAATAAACAAACCGACACGAATTCCCTCTGTCTAAAATAGTACCCCCCCCCCCCACCCGTTCCAGCACAACAAATGCTAAAGCACCGGTAAAAGATACGTAATTCTGAAGCCTATTCCAAATCACTTAACTTTCTTGAGAACAGATACGTTTTAACTAAACTAACGGCATCATTCCAACATTGTTACCCACTTGGAGTCTGAGTAAGCATTTACTAATGGAAGTAAACAGTATGCCCATATAAAACATGCGTACACTTAAAGGCCTGTTTAGTGGTACTTCTAGCCACGATTATTTTGTTGTAAAGATCAGTACTGTCAACACTCGCGGCAAGAAAGTCCTAACTATAAAAAAAACGCAAGGCATACAGGAACGGTAAATATTTAATTTCAATGTTTTACAGCGGAAAATGAAGACAGCAGGAAGCAGCAAACTCATACAACACATGGCTGTGGCCTGTACATCATTAATAGTATGGGTCTCACAATGCCATTCCGACTTCATGGAAGGGAGCTGCATTACCTCTTCGTCGTGAGTTCATAACAGTCGGTTATCATCCACGCATAGAGTGAATAAGACGGTCGATTGCTATAATAATAATAATAATACATGTAGTATTGAACACCAGTATCGGCATATGTCCATACCAAGTGGTATGCTCCTAGCGCACATTTAACACTTTAGAAATATGTCCATACCAAGTTGTATGCTCCTAGCGCACATTTAACACTTTAGAAATATGTCCATACCAAGTTGAATGCTCCAAGTGTACATTTAACACTGATGAAGTAAACACACTTTTGAACATGATGCGTTTTAATTTGAGCTTTAAAACTGTTCAAAGACGTAGCACATTTAATGTGAAAATGAATGTCATTCAACATCATTGGGGCAGCGTAAGAGAAGGATCTCTTACCAATGGGCAATTCAGTTGAAACTTCCCAACAGAACTGCGGCGTGGCAGACGCCGTATCGTCGTTTTATACCTTAGACACGCATGCTTCGCACAAGCAACACGTACCATTTACATATATGGGCATGCTACAACTACAGGTACTCTCACTCGGAGAAAACACATCTGAACACGGAAAGCCCCGAGTCTCATCACAGTGTGCCTCACAGCCATGCAAACAAGTGTCGATGGAGGCAGCTTCAAATCGAAATCGCAGACACGTCTAGTGAAAGTAGGTTTAGCTATAACATTGACTGTGCTATCTAATGGAATACTCCACTTGAATAATGTGTTAGTTTGTTATTCTGAAAAAACGTGTCTGTCAAATGAAATGAAAGATGAAAGCAAAAAACCCCAACGTTTTGACCTTACTCGTCAACTTCCCCCAGAATCATCACTGACCAAAAATCATGAACATTGAAGCCTGGGTAATGATGTCACTTCATTTGCCTCCAACAGGTCTGTGATCGGCCGCAATGTACCCCTTACATACAAACAACACAAGTAATAATAATAGCTCAAATGTCATTCATGGTCTTATCGCACAGGTATAGTGAGATAGTCAGTCTTAAATGGCAGACAGGCACGATGAGTGTTCGGTGAGCTTTGAAAAGGGAGACACCGGGAGACTGAGATTAAAGGGTAATTTGTTCCATTCGAGAGCAGCTACAAAGGGGAAAGAACAATGGTCATAGGTCACAGATATCGCCGATGGGACTGTAACAAGAAGCTGGTAATTAGATCTGAGTAATCTGGGTGTATACATGTAGTCTCATTCTGTCAGAAAGGTATTTCCGAGCATCTCCAGACAGGCAGCACTAACATGGCAAAGGAGCTTATGTTTAAGCATCTGCAGGACTGGTCGCAAGATAACACCAGGGTAGTAGCAGGTCCTTTTCTCAGGTATTTTCGAATGTTGCTGATATTCCGGAGTTGATGGAAACATACCTTACTAATATGGGAAACAAGTTTGTCCCTGGACGGCTAACAGTCCATTGATCTGAGGTGGTCGTGACATCCAATTTCTCTTGTACCAATTACCAGTTGGCCAATGATCAACAATGGCGTAGTTATGGCACAAATTAAGATTGAGGTGCCGAGATGGACATTACAAGGTTAATTCTAATTTCAACGCAAATTGTGAAAATATTAGATTAAATTATCATCAGAAACTGACAATGGTTCTGTCTTTTCACATCAGTCGAGAGACTCGGAGAACTGGTAGATGGGTCGGATGTTTTTCATCAGATGTGTTACTTTCACAGTTATGTGATGTGCACAGTTATTTACAGTACAGTTGAATGTTTCAGTGGATAATTTAGCCTGTGATGGGTTATCAAAACATTTGAGACTCCATTTAATTTTCTTTGTTATATGTCTAAAGCTTGATCCCTCTTGGGACACGTTCTACAGTCACATCGCTTCCATTTTCCTCGTTAATGATCTTAAACTTCAAATAAGAGTTCGAGTCCCAGTAGCTGTTCGATTACCACAATACAGTGAGACGACACCTATCACCTATAAGTGTTTAGCTCGTACCTTTGCATCTATGGAAACCGCATTCATTTTATCAAGCGAAAGAACGCAACAGGTATAGTACATGCACTGCTTATGAATTATCGGGTTGTGCCTCAACGCGTTTAGGATATTGGCACCCTGAAGACAGGTAAAACCCAGCAGGAGGTAAACAACCTTTGAGAACGTGAAGTTTGAAAATTTAGCCAAAGATACATTAAAGGCCAAATTCCAATATCCATGTTACATGTAAAAGCATTTAGAGATCATTAGATAATTGTATGCTCTCAACTATTTGCATCTAATGATCAATAAGTCCATCTCAAACCAAGCTTTAAATGATATCATTCCTGTTCAATACCTCTGATCCAGTTAACCTGTCCAGACGATCTAGGGTCGTGTTTGGTTCTGTAACAATATATGGTCGCGTTGAGCTGAATGTGGGCATGCGGAGTGTAGTAATGTTGTTGATCAAACACAGCAAACACAACACCAGGAATTTCAACATGCAAACGTTTTGCTCACGGTTTAAGATTGATTTCACATCATAAAGGCATTATTATCCGCAGAAAACATCGATGTCAGTTTGTTTAGCTCAATAAGTGATAGTTTCATGAAAACCTGACTGTGATGGATTGCCTTTACCGCCTCTGACTCATGTGCAAAATACACCTTATATTTTTAAACTGTGTTTTACTCGAAATATGTCAAAGTGAGCAAACTGGTATTAGACGAACAATGGTTCCCAAACCACTGTTAAACCATTCTCCAATACGCAACACATCGATTGTAACGATGTAGGTGCAGTGACGAAAATTCGCTTAACAGGTTTACCGAGTATTCGTAAAAATGCTCGTGCAGAATTGAAATACAAAGGCAACGAATCGATACTTAAATAAGAGAAGACACACAACAGACAGAAAGAGAGAGAGAGAGAGGATTGATCCAGCTTCGCCCAGATTGCAAGAAAACTCCACTGTAGTCGAGCAACGGTCGTGAGACTGTTACAGTGCTTCAGACAGACTGGCAGTGCACACGTTAGGCCATGATACGGCAGACCATGAATGACAACGCCACAGGAAAACAGGCAGCTGCGCACTTACCATCTGCGCAACAGTTTTCGTTACGGAAACGGAAACGGCAGCAACTGTGTTAGGACACAATCGAGACACAGGGCTACGACGTATTAGTGCTGCCTGTATCCGAGTTCGCCGATCCTTCCGTGAAATAGTATTGACCTTGGAACATTTACGTCGCAGACTGCAGTGACCCAGGAGAGCAGGACGTTGGCAGGCCTGTAAATGACAGAGAGTCCTTCTTGATGAAAGGAAGTGTATCCTGCTCCACAACGATGGTGGAATTCAAGTTGACCGTCGAAGAAGGGAACGTTTGGTGCCATACTGCATTCAAGAAGCCCATCAGTATGTGGAAGCGGTTTAATGGTTTGGGGCGGGATTTGTTGCAACCAACCGACGAGACTTGTTATCATTCATTGCAACCTCAACGTCCACAGGAACAGAGATGAAGTTCTTCAACCCGTGGTGCTGCCATTCCGTCGCCAACAGCAACAGGGAAATTCCTACATCACGAAAACGTTGGACCCAATACAGTCAGGGTCGTTCAGGACGTCAACATTCACCCATGACCGGTACGTTCACCAGATATGAATTCACTCGAACAGCTATGTGACCACTATGTGGCCGACACGTTGAGGGACGAATGGCATCGGAGTCCTGATTACGTAATCAGGTGGCAGACAAGGCCATTAGGTTGGGCGTGGTGCTCGTGGTGGTCACACTCGTTACTGTATGCCGCGTAATCAGTAGATGACATCGAGCTTGTCACGACAGAACAGTGTTGAATCTGCGTCTGATCATTCTTGGTACGTACCCGCCCCTTGTTCTTGTCGACGTTACGTGCATGTCACCTGGAAAAGTTTTGTGCTGAAAATGTGTATTGTCGAGTGCACCATCATTGATTATCATAATCTTGTTAGTTTGTATTGTATTGATCATTGTATTGATCATCAAACATGGGTACTATATTCGCTTATAAATTGGGAAGTTTATTCTTGGCATTAGGTCGAGACACGAGGGCTCTGTTCTCGGCGTTAGAAACGCGAACACGGCGCTCAAACACGACCATGAGGAGATCCGCAATGTTGTCTGGGTGTCCAGTCAGGCGCTGTACAAATAAAGCACACTTTAACCATTAGGGATGATTGGAACTGTCCTTATTTGTGAACAGATATTAAAATGGCTCGAATCCTTGTCCGGAGATTCTTTCCAAAGATCGCTGTTCGGCCTAAACAGCATTAAGCCGAACATTCGTGTACAGGAATCTAAGGATATACATGTATTAGGATATATCTAAGGTAATTATTATGTAATGGTTTTACGGGCCCTTTGACATTTAGTGTATCTGTCAGACACACAAACACTCACAGCTAAACACGGTTTTGTTATAACTTGAAAGCGGACAACAACGTAACAATGTAAGAAGAGAACCTATCCCTTCCATTGCGAGTCGTCAAACTTTACAGATCATGTAAGACAGCTAACTGCTTTTGATGGAAACCAACCCAGATTAAAAATGGCATAATGTATCATTAGTACATGTATGTCTGTCTGGCTAAGTGGATTTCCAAATGCATTTAAATATTTTTGTGAAAAATCACTTCCCCTTGAGACTTCACACATAATTACGCATTGCAATGTTAATAATTAATCTTAATACTATACTGGAGGTACCAGTCCAGACATGGGGATACATGGAGACGAGTCATTTAGCAGCGATACGTAAATGGGACTTATCCGGACTGAAAATGCAAAGTCGAACCTTATAGACGTTTATCAAAACCTTGAATCTAGGTGTAGATTCTAACATGTTTTAAGTTTTACTTTGTTAAAACCGCAAGTAAGAAACTGTGATAGGCTATGTCGTGTCTTAGACCTGTTTTTTTCGCAATTCATCTGTTCATACTTTACAACACATGCCCTTGAGCCTTTTATCAACAGATGTTACAGCTAAGTTAACCCTATCCAAAAGTGGGAAACTGCCCACCCCCCTCTGAGGAACGGAAATCTGTTTCTAATGGCCTGGGTTCTATTACATGTTATTAATCTAATTCGTTTCCAACTTCGTTTTCCACAATGAAATTTCTCGCCAAAATCATGAGTCTATTTTCGCTTAAACTCTGCAATCAACCTTTCTATGAGCAGAGATACAGAAGCAAGCCCGATTCCTGCACCGGTCACAATTACTGCACCGATGAGCTCCGCTGCAGTTACACTTCTTCTCCCTCCATCACATGTCCTGGCCCGAGTCTGGTTGTTCCATTTCTCCAGCATTTTAGTCAGGATTCCACTTGACTCCAGTTTCTGCATTCTGAAAACACATCCGTAAATATTCTTAGGATCATTGCGCGATCAAATGCACATCTTTGACGGACTGATTGTTTTGTACATATGGCGCCATGTTGTATAACCCTGGGGGACAGAGCACCTTAAATGCATAAGTAGTATGCGCTAGTAGCGGCTGAATTTAGGAATCAAATTACAGTTTTTAATAAGCCATCTACAACCATACACTGGATGAAACAACATGAATGAGTCACAAACGCCACAAAGGTAAACATACACTTTGCCAATGTCATCTTTGAATGGAGAGTTTTTCTGGACAGGAAACGCCACTGGTGTCTTCGTGCTATCACCAAAATGCAACATAGACAATGTACAGTCTTCCTGTATTAGCAACTCCACCATCGATTTGTATGTAGCAAACGCACATCTTCCTTCCTTTACTCTCCCCATAAGGTAGTCCTTGCTGTCTGATGTAAGATGGGGATCCGATGCATTCATTCGTACGAATTTTTCATAAAGCCTTTTAATGTCTTCACGTGACGAATTCTGTAAGAAGTGTTCATTCAGAAATATTCTAAAAGAGCGTGTGAATAGAAACAATCGGAAATGTCCACTTTTTACATGTATTCTGCGTTCTGGTCAGAGTGATATATCACGTTTATCTTGAACCCATAATGCATATCCTGATACAGTTTAATAGCTCAAAACATAACAACCAGTGTAATTATTATGTCATTCAGGCAACAAGAATGATAACACCCAAACAGCATCGGTTAGTGGCAAACACATTATTGCGTCAATAAGGCCGGGGTTGAAAGTCATTCCAGTATAAACACAATTGACAAAACGCAGAAGCTTCTGTACAGATGTCACAGGTATGCACAATCATGTTGTATACAATGCACGTGCAACACGAGTACCTGGATGCATTAAAAGCATGACACAATAGTGACACTCCAATCGTACCATAGTTACTGGAAGATGAGAGAAAATGGGCTTTGAGTGGGATACTGGCATGAACATCAGACAACGAAGCTGCCTGAACATTTAATGTCCGCCCATCGACCACAGGGTGTCTTATTGAACGGCACCAACAGACCGGAAGTGGTCAAGATCGTCCTCGACCTGAGCACTAGTCGTGTTCATCAGGGCGCCTCACGTGCCTCGTATATAATAAGTGATCCGATTGGTGCTTCGCTTAAAAGAAGTCTTTCCGATTGGTTAAATAGACGAGGCGCCTTCTTTGCCTGCCTCTGCTGACCGTGCCTCTTGTCGACTAATCCGCCTGCAGCAACCACTTCCTTCCTGCAGCAGCGACAGCAGCCAACACTGTCGGAAGACACGGGGGAACCAATTCTTCACGGTCATCCAAAGTCTCCGAGGTGTGGGACTGTTGTGTCGACGTCCTTACAATGCCAACATCTTCAGACGACACAGAGCTGCTAGACATCACTTGTTACTGCAACAATGACGTCATCATTCTGTTGTTTTTTTCTGACGAATCCCATCTCAACGGCAGCTATCCAGAGAACAGGGAACAGGAGACGCTGTGCACGTTTTGCCGGTGCCTGCGTGAGAAAGCGTGATCGATTCGGTAGAAACAGTCTTCTGGTGTTGGTTGTTATTGATGTTGTGCTTCGCAGTGATCTCATCATTGCACCTGGAAATCGTACTGCTCAGCAAATCGTTAGCTAATTATACCGGAATTAATAATTTAATACTGTAGTAAACAACTGTCCGTGCCACTTGTTGTTCGTGCCTTTTGCGTTTCTAAAGTGTGTTAGTATATATGATCCTCAAGAATATTGTTTCAGGAACATTCGTGATTTAATGAGTCAAAACAGTTGGCGGACAGCATCTGACAACATAATCATCAGAAAGGCATCAACCTGTATATTCCTGCAATTAAACCTTCCCCGGTGGCTAGAAGATAACTACAACATACATCAGTGAATTCAAAAGAAAAAGAGACAAGATGTCGAACTGTGCGCTACGTATGACGGGGTTATGCATATATTCTCAAAATGATAAACAACTGTTCCTGCCCACCTTTAGTTGCTGTTCCGTAATACCACCTCTCAAAAAACCGACAGAGTAGTCACTTTCAACCAATTCATCGATACTCTGGAACTTCATCAGAGGTTGGTTCGTTGACAGAGTTGCTGTCAGATTACCACAGTACAGAGAAGAGATGAGTATCACAAGCAGCCACCAGGATGTCACAAGAAGTCTTCCAGGTGTTGTCAGAAAAGGCAAGGAGTAACCTAAAACATTGGCAGTCATATTTGCTCATACAGGTACCACATTCCTGGTCAAAGGGGCATTGGGTTGTGATCTGATTTGTTCAAACTCCATTTTCTCTTTTTTGGCACATAAATTGATGATGTTGCTTTGCTGGATACATGTATATGAATGAAACATGATGATTTTGTTAGATATCATAAGCTTTACTCAAGTGTATTTTCTTTCCGATAACTTCACTTGTATCCAGTAGTTGACTGTCAATTTACCTACCCTGTTTCAAAGATGGTTTAAACAACTCCCAGAACAGATAGCAAACTTGTGTCTTTGGTCGCGTCGAAGTCAAGCCTCCAAACGTTTCCACCAAGACAGTAATTACGATAACCGAGAACACCACAGCAAAGTATACCAGGTATACCAACGGTGTAAGTGGTCCGGCAAGCAGGAAAATAGGTTGGGATGCCGGTCGCATCTTGTAGGCGAAAACCCGTTCGTCTGTGTACAGATGTGGTGTTATGAAGTCTACATGTACAGCACGAGATGCATGAACAGTGAATTCGCTTGCACCCAGGTCTATATCCTATTATCGACGAACATCAAAATGTAAATATATACTACTCATTTATACACAATATTACTGGTCGCGATACATCCTCGAAATCCAGGGCATGGAATCACTCCTATTCACTGTGATGGTTTTGTGAGTATGGAAAGTCCAAATGTGCTTAATATAGACAACCAATGGAATGTCACATTAAATGCACCGAGAAATTGGCAAGAAGTAACTGCTGATAAATTTAAACTCACAACGTCTTTACTTTGCCGAGTGTTAAGAGAGACGAGCCACATGATTGGACGCTAGCCTTCGGTATGGAAGCTTCACCGATTTGTCAAACACCCCCGCTTCGAGACAATCTTCATGAATAGGGGTGATGCCAGGGCATGTGACGGACTGTTGAGGGGGTCTTATCATGCCCTGGATTTCGAGGATGGTCACGATTCTACAGAATAAGGAACTGCAAATCTGGTCCAAATACGTCGTATTTTACTGTACCCTCGAAATCCAGGGCAAAATGACGCCTCCAAAGTCCGTCATATACCCTGGATGTACTTCTATTCACCATGGTCGTTTGTGTGTATCGTATACCCTGGATGTAATTCTATTCGCCATGGTCTTGTATGTGTATGGAACGTCTAAATATAGACAACCAATGAAATGCCGCATTCTCTGCATTCCTGATAAATTAAAACACATAACATCTTTACTTCGACAAGTGTTAAGAGAGACGCGCCACATGTATATTACTACTGAGTTTTCAAAATAGCTGTCTGTGTTTATATATTAACGCACTAGATCGAAAAGACTAAGACATCGCACTGGGTTGAACCTCTATTTCCAACCAGCTAGCGAGTTTGCAGGAAATGGCTTTGTGTTTGTATCGTGTAAGGGATATCTGTCGAACGCCAGCTGGGCTAAACTGACCTACTTCCCGCGCTCGCGTCTGTTATTTAAAGGCCGAGGCAAACTATAAAAGGGGCTTTACACCCCCTGCTCACACGTGTCTCTGGTGCTTATATGCTAAACAGAGCTCTGACCAAATTTGAAATAAATTGTTCAATATCTCCTTCTATAGTGCATTTTCAAACATGAAAAATTCTAC
>JAUELE010050923.1:0-15455 GCA_031471655.1 Diodora aspera
TGGGGCTCTTCATTTGTGTGTGCTGGTTTCTGCATCGGGGGTGGGGGTGCCTGATGATGTGCTTTGATTATTTTGGTGCTTTGTACAGCGACCCCCAACTGATAAACAACAGAGGACGTATATAGTCGCCAACGTCCGCGAAACAAATCACGTGAAACACGTAGTAAGAACACAAAGCAATCGGGGTAGGAACGAAGAGAACGTAGTGAAAACGAAGTAAGATCGGATTTGTCGTACTACTGACGCAGTATGGACGGAATGTTCGTAGTGAGAACTGACTGTAAACGGGGTAAGGACGCGTGATTTGGACGCAGTAATAACTGACTAGAGTCGGATCAAGAATGAAATGAACATTGCAAGAACTGGATTGGGTCGAACTGAGATCGTACTAATTGTTCACGTCATGGTTTTGTGACAAGTTTCCCACGTCCTGACCCCGTCCTTGCTAACATTTGAGGACGGGATGAACGCAGTATGAACGGCACCCGGTGTAAAGGGGGTATAAGTTGTGGCGGATTTTTCGATATTCCGACCAGTTCGGTGTGGCGACCAGTTCGATGTACCCCTTGCAGTTCGGTGTACCCCTTGTACAATCCGTGTACAACACGACCTAGGACAGAACTGACTTATACGGGAGTCCGACCCCTGTTGGACACGGCGACTGGATCTCTAAAAGGTGCTGCCTGCAGCTGTAACTGACAGCTATACATTTAAATAGCTGACGGTAGTCCTTGATTATAGATTAATCACAATTTGATTTAACGATACAGTTGCCTTTCTGCTCCACTGCAAATGCATCAAGATCCGTTTAATACTTTAGATGCGATACAATTCTCATAATATCTCGAAAAAAAACGAGACAAAAAGAAAAACAAAAATATTCATGCATCAAAATGTTCATCAACCACTTTTCGTGACGGCATGTCTTTGATGTGTGTCCAGAATCATCAAAGTCATGTTCTGATGAGAAAACGTTAATTAACCGTCCTTCTTCTTACAAATCGTCCTTGCTGTCAACTCGTTATTAGCTATTTCTGGAGATGAGGGCCGATGATTCACAACGTGTTATAATCAACTGATGTTCCCGTCCAGGGGTTCATGATATGATTGTATGATCGTCAACTTTACTAATTTACTAGACATTTGCTGTTATAGTAATATTACATGACGATGTTGAGAGATTGCTTAAAGTCAACAACATCCTAAGCTTGGATATATTTGCTGCGTTTTATGATTATAGACGACTCTTAATATTTATGCATATGTGTCTATAGCCTCGCTTGTCATGTCAAAGGTTATGCATAACATTTCAAAAGGTTTTAAGAGACCTTATGCATAACCTTTGACATGGCAACAAACACCAAGATATAGGAGCATATTAATACATATTTAGGGTCGCCTATTGTGCCGCGAAAGCTCGAACCAGAGGCTATTATTGTCTTTATTGGACCAACAATTCATATATAGGACCGGGGTAAGCACCCACATTTTGGTGTTTGGTGAAAATGAGCTCACCTACTGGGGTGGTATGAGTAAAACAGAAAGAACAGAGTCCCACAAGGCGATCCAATAGAAAGTTTTGTTTTTAGTTTCCTTCTATTGTTCGCTTTGGACTTGTTGTCTTATGTACATCATGTTGCATTATGATTTAAAGGTTGTCCATACAACATTAATTGAACAAAAGAAGCCCATCACCTCTTGCCCATCACCTCGGACCCAACCGTCAGAACTGATGGATTGGTAGACCAGCTACTGCAGCTGAAGGGGTCGTTGAAGGCACAGGTACTAGAAATGTGTACCTCAGCTGGTATATAGTTGTATACAAAGACTACCCGAGTTCACGCTGCGTTAGAAATGGGTACCTCCGATATACGAATGTGTAAGCCAGCACGACCTAAAACGATACCTAAAAAGGAAATATGCGAGTTTTCGGAAGGGCCAGATAACTGGACCAGAAGCAGGCGTGACAGAACGCTATTTTGTTACAACAGTTCACATTCGCATGACGGAATTACCGATTTGTATGGCAGTGTGAACTTGGGTCCGTTTTTGTTTCCAAATATGTACTCCAGGTACATAGTTGTAGTACCTGTGCCGACAACGGGCTCTTCAGCTTCACTGCAACCATCAGTACATTCGGAGAAGTCAGATCTGTATACAAAATTGTCTAAGTAAGCAGTAGCAATCGACAAGGCCTACTCAGGGGCTGCGGGAGCAAGTTCAAAGTGGGGAGGGGGGGCTGTTACCCAAGGGTCCTATGGAGGCTCTCATAGCATGTGAATCAGACAGGCAGATATACTTCAAACCACATTAAATGTCAATACAAACAAAACCATGTACGTTGTCATAGGCATAGGCAGCACATGCAGTTGAATATGAAGCAGAATGTCAGTGGAAATGTCGGAGAATTTATTTCGGAAGTGCACAACTATAGACAGGAGGGGGCGCTAAACCCTAATCTCGCATACCGCACCAATATGGCTAGGATCAGCCATGGCAATAGGTTTCACAAGGCTTAAAACCCTATAAATGAGTCTTGTCTTAATTTCAGATTAAATTAAGATTGCTTTCGTAATCAGCCTAACTCGCCCTTGTAAGAGAGATCAATATGATCGGTAATTGTCGAATTCCAAAGCCTTTGATGTGTCGTTTGAGTGATTGGACATAAAATTACATGATCATCATCTGCTCTGATCTGGAACAAGGGAACCGTTGGTTCACCACGGAGAGTGAAATGTGTTGGTTTGCAACAGACACAAATGCTACAATCGATGCAAGTACGATTACCACAAATATATTGTGATTGACAAAACTTAATTAACACTCTCCTAAGTCCATGCGTAATGTTTTTGCAGAAATAAAAACTAAATCTCGGATAATTAAATATTTCTAGCAGGCCCGTCTTGTTAAATCAGTTAACCATTTTATTTAAACTTCGCTACCATATGTTTCAAAGCGTGTCTTATATACAAGCAACCATAGGTTTATAGAACCAAAGCAGTTTACAAAAATGACTATTATGCAGTATTTTACAATGAAACATGATTACTTCCCATGCTACTACATATATGAGTCAATGAACGTTTTAGATATTTACAATTGCCAAGGAGGGTTGGTAGCCTTGAGCAACAGACGTCGGACCCGTGATCCGACGATGGTTAGGTCGCGAGTTCGATCCTAGCTAGCGGCGTGTTAAGCTTTGACAAGGTACTTAACTCCACACGTCCCCGTCGGTCCAGCTGGAAATGGGTATTGGTGCTGCACTGAGGATAATTATTATTATTATTGAACCCAAACTCTACGAACCAGGACATCTTGGTCAACTTATCCCTTCGTTCGTTCGGAGCAATTTCATTCATATAATTTAGTTGGATTTATGTTTAGTACCGTTTAATCTTATCATGAATAGGGGAAGGCTTGTTAACTTGACATGAAAATCGCCAAGCCCGTGTTTTAGGCACATCATGACCTCGTCTGTTGGTGTTGGATTCAGTCCGAATCTTTCCGCTTCATGAACAATTGCTTTTCGCTTGGCCTACTATCTCACATCTCTTTCTAAGTTGGTGTCTCAAGGGATCCACACCTATGGATCTCATCAACAATTAATTTCCAAGTGTCCTCGCCTTACATCAATAACCGTGTTTCCCCTTACAAGATCCAAACCCCAATTTTATGAAAGCGTTTTACCGTTACATCATGTCCATGTCTTTACGCTTTTGCCGCTTTAAAAATCTTTTCTAAACTTAAATGTCGTTGTATCTTTAAGATATCCAAAAGTAACAATGTTTTAATGAAATTGAGACTAGGTTTATAATTCAAGCCGGATCTTCAATAATGCTTCTTACATAAAGAGCCGGGTCAATGATTTCGTCTTCAGCTACATTTTTATTGAAGAAACCTCTCCCTTTTAGTCATGGTGTTTCTTTAATAACGACCGGGCCTCAAAGAAGAGTCGGGCTTCTGATAGTACCCGGGCCTCAGCACACTTCTCAAGAGTAATGGACCTGGCTCCTATTAGAGGAAATACGGTAATATTGCACTGCCCCTCACGTTACAGAAAGAATACGGTAATACTGTGCTGCATCTTCCTTGATCATGCTCAAAGTGAATGTGTGTTCTCTGCTTTGCACACGTTTCAAACTGGTTTTCATACATGCTTCATTGAGACAGTACGATCCAGCTGGGTTGACCAAGAAGTCTATATCTTTTTTCTTGCTAAAATCACGAGGTTATGTGACTTTAAAATTAAAAGAATACCAATTTCAAACGTTGACTCATTACAAGCACCTACACTTGAATAATCAAAAAAACGTGGTTACTTACTTTTTGTAAAAGTAGGTGTTTGATTTAACTTTTGAAAAAGAAATGGAAAGGAGTCTATTAAAATGTTTCATTTTGATGTTAGTGTTTGAAAATGAACGTGAATTCGTAAATGGGCACGTGATATGCGAAATAATTTTACAATCACTAAACGTCCCAAAGTGGCTGATGTTAACATAACGAGCAATGCAGTTCACGTAATATGAAACAAATATCTGTGTCCAACAGAAAATATAATTGGTTAAAGTCTTGTTTAAAAAAGTTTTGATAATAATGGTAGACCCAACTGGTAGCCAACACCGAACTGATCGCCACTAGGTAGATCCACGTCGAAAAATACAATTCGTGCTATGATGTAAATACGTATTGTTTATTTTCGTGTGTTAAGTAGTGCGCATTCGGTATTCGTATTAAAAACTGTTATTATCGTCTTTGTTTGTAGTTTAGTGGTATGTTCTGCCTTTAAAGTTGACTGGTCCTAAGTACGGAAGAAATTCCGCTATCTTTATTAGACAGCACCCACACAGCACACATTTGTAAACATATGTACTACAGGTAGGGGATACAAGTTAAATTGTTCACTTACTTAATTAAATTGGTTTAATTTATTTAGCAATTACCCGCTGTTGTCTGCCTTCTGGGCTAATTTGTAGCGACTTTTTCGATGTGATGACGGTCTAATCCAAGAATAACGGATGCAAATTATAGTAGAATTAGTGACCACTGGCAAACTGTACCCCATTAAAAACCCTAACATTGTCATGAAAAGCGTTCAGATGCAATAAAGACACTTAATCACGAAAAGTCATCCAACATGGTTACATTGTGGAGTTAATCAACAGTTATCTGATTAGATGTTACGGTAAGAACAAAGTTGGTGTGAGGTCTTGTCAACAAACATCTTCTGTTTCACTGCTTCTAAAAAACTCCTTTGGACGTCTTGGTTCAGCCCTAAGCAACACAATGAAAACTAAACGGTCTGTCGACAACGTCCCGTATTGTTGGTTTATACACCAGTCGATAACCTGGCACATCGTAAATGTACCAAACAAGTGCAAATGTTGGACGTTCCCCAGACAGATGAGAACGTAATGCAGCACTCTGAAAGAAGTTAATGTTGACAATACGGACACACATCGCTGCAGACGCTCGTAACGTCTCTGTTGTTGTCCCTCTCCAGACACTAAATGATGTTGCTTCTGGAACCTCATCGAGACTTCTTTGTTTTCTACGGAGTTCACCAACGGACTAGAAACCCGTGTTTTATTCATCTGCTTGCAATAGGTTGCACTTCACTGACCTACTGTGGGGCGGAAATAGGGAAACTTCTCAAAACAAAGTATTTCTCAGATCGTTGCCTTCACAAGGGTTTCCTGGTGCTACTTACAAACGTATTGTTATTTTGGATGGATGGATAGATGGATGAACGGATGGATGAATGGATTTTTTTGCACTATATATTTGCCTGCATTCCTAAGTGCCAGAAATCTATCAATATTATTCCAGCTAAAAATGTTTAATGACAAATATAAGCTGAGCTTCCACAGAAGTCCGACTATAGTGCATTTAATATTGAGAGATTGGAAGGTGCACGCACGTGTAATTCATGATATCCGTGAGTTAATCTACCACATGCATTATAAGTAGACATGCTGAAGGAGATGAATAGATGCATGATTATTAAAACACATAAAACAAAACCGCAAGAAGCGCACAAAGTCAGAACACAATGTCAGAGTCACAGCGCAGGTCATGGCTCAACTTATATTTGTGTAACAGTGGACAGACCTGTTTAAAATACGACCAGAGAACGTGTGAATGGTCTACCCAGAACCTTTCATGTCACTGCGCCTGAAGAGTCAATCACATTCAGTTAACTGTAAATACTCTCTTGAAATGGGCTTCCAAAACACATAAGGACATCCATTAGCTAGGGCAGGTGCCGTCCAAAGACTGCGGCCACTACAGACTGGCTATTTTTAGGACTTCTTGTGGTCATTAGAACATTTTCTCGTCTGTGTCTGTGACACTATCTTTGGACTGTTTGAAGGAAATGACAAGGTTTAGTCCGATGCAAGTTGGTGAAACACCAAGGACCAAGCCAGGGAGATTTGTCTGAAGGTTACATAGATTGTAATTACCAGCCGACTGAGCGCTTAACGACATGGAGTCTTCATTATTGGCACATCTCAACCAGTACCTTTCTAGTGTAGATGTTCTTAAATCTTTTCATTAAAGATGCCTTAAATCTCCCAGATGCCGCAGGCACAATTAACACCTTCCAACCACTCTCACTGAACTCAATGTTACTCTTACTGATGAGTAAAGCCAACATTAGTCGACTGATCAGAGCACGAATTCGAGCATGACTGCCCAACAGAGGTGCTTATATCGGATTAGACCGAACTCGACGCAACAATCAATTGATCGCCACACCGAAAACGTCGCAAAGAATAGCCTCGAAAGCTGAAAACAGCGCCCAATTGTAATCAATGTTATTGAAGAAATGTTTCACAAGTAAGTACATTTACTGGTAAGCCCAATCCGTAGGACATAAATCTACACATGTTTATTATGTGTGCGTTGTTTAATAACGATGGAGGACGTACTTCCAGTCCACTTTGACGACACAACATTCCTCAAATCAACAAAGACAATGATAATAATAATTATTAATACGAATACCAAATGTGCATCAATTTCATATACGAAATTGGATAATAAGAATTAACGTTATAGCAAGAATTATATTCTTTAACGTAGATCTAACTTGCGGAGAACAATTCTGTGTGGCGCCTACATCAGTGTACCCTTTGGATCCGATATCTGTGAGGTATGTTGCAAAATGCAAACTTTATTTGACCTCCGACCTCTTCAAAGACCTAGCGTGCCATCTCGTTATCATAACAACCGTAGGAAACCATTCGATCTGATAGAATACTTACCAGCAGATAGGATGATATCATTTTCATTGGTTAACACAATATAGATCAGGAGCTATGTCTTGATGACCACTGACATCCTCTAGGTTGTTTGAAATTTGGGGGGGGCGGAGTTAAGTACATAATCAACTCCCTAATTACTTACATACATAGCAAAGTAATGCACATTTCCGGTTACTCATCCACTTTAGTTTCATACTCATATAACCAACACTTTAACGTACACATTTATACTGGAAAATAACTTACCTATTATACGGATGGAACTACATAAAAGAAAGGTATTTGAAGTGAAAAATCATCTCATGAGTTTATGTCACGGGGTCAACCGAAGACATGAAGAACACACCATATACTGACAGGTCATGTGCTTCATGACTGATTAACATATTACGAGATGTTCAAAATGCATTATCAGTGAAACTTAATACCTTATAATGTACCTTCATTCCCTTATTTGTTTCTATCAGTGTAGTTACTTAGCTGCTCAGGTACTTTACTTTGTACTCACATATTCAGTTACTTATCTTTCTTAGTCGCTAACTCAGGGAAGTAACTGGCTTACACATGTAGATATTTACGTGCGGAGTATTTTACTTTCGTGTGTATGCCGTGGGACTTCCGGGGAGTGACATGGTGCTATTAGGACATACTAATGTCTGAAGCCCACAAAACAACTAACATGGAATCATTTACTTTCAGTTTTCTTTCTACATGTATCGATCTCTTTTATAAACTCCCTTTTCCATTAGTGAGCACCTTGCAAATCACGTTGTAGTGTGGTTGCAATACTGCTAAGGTTGTTTGTTTACTTGTTTACTTACTTACTTACTTTTCATTTCCTACGTTACTTTGTACCGCAATTCGTACAACATTCAAACACACCGTGACTACCTTCCAGCAAATCACAATACACTATAAACTGTATAAATATAGCTGTACATAAGGTGAGACTTCAATACATTGTCTGTCTGTAAAGTTTATCAGTAAAGTCAATGCATAGTCTTCCTCTTGGACAATCACAACATTCCAATATTGCTGTAGACGATTCGCTAATTTAGCATGTAACATTTTTCTTCAAAGTGAGTTGTTTTAACTTGTACAAACATGTCTAATGTGTTTATCGTCCCTCGGCAATCGTCTGATTTAACATTAAAAAGTAAAACTCCTCCAGAGGGAAATTGTTTGATGTGCTATCAAATGCGTCAATCTGGAAAGAAGGTCCTGTTAAGATGGAAACTCATCCTCCCGACAGATGGCTAACGATCCTTACAGTTTTAATAACGATTTGTGGTTTTGTTTAAAAAGCAAACTACAAATTTCTCATAATTTTCAGTACATCTGCGGCCTGCATTTAATCATAACTACTTCCTGTGAGTGACATGACGTCACTAGCAAAGAATCAGCCTCTGCAGCCCAATGCCTGTCGTACAAGGCGACTACAGTGGGGATATTTGCTTTCACTTTCCTTTCTGTCGATCCCTTTCATAAATTATCTTTTGTTCTGATGCCCCCTGCACATTACGCTGGTTATGGCCGAAACATCGCTCTTGCAACGTAAAATAACATCTCTTCTCTTTTCATTTATTTCACATATTTTTATGTTATTTTTAGAAATAAATCCAACTGGCTTTAATTTTGTATTCATTAATTATGTTTTGAGCTCAGTTTTAATCGTTTTAAAAATTGTACATTTCACACTAGCCGATAAGATAACTTGAGTAGGTGTGGCCCATACAAACTTCAGACATACATATGTTGGATTTCAATGAATGTAATTTGATTGACATCATATATAATGTCATTGATAAAACTTCCCGATCGTGAAGGGATGTCTCTTGCATATCGACCGTAAGTGTTAATTTATTCAGTAGTCTCTCAAAATCTTGGCATCGTTTCTTTGAACGTCAGTATATTTAAACATGAAATGACTTAATCAGTGAAGCCTCTAGGAGCCTTTGAACGGAATTGTATCAAGGGGTACAAAGTTTCTTTCGAGCCCTTCCCTTCTCCGTGAGGCATCCTGTCTTTATCCACCACTGTGTCTTTGCCATTTACAGACTACCGGGCCCATATTTGGATACCATGAAACGATGCACCCTCGCCTCCTGCCCGTCCTCTCAAAGGATCTGGTCTTTACAGCAATTTGTATCATGTGCGCTGCTTTAAATAAATGTTAAAGTTGGATAGGTTTGGTGCTATTATTATACATTGTAAAGATGTATGCCTAAGTAATGCCGTATTCCCTTAGTCCCAGCAGATGCAGACGGATTTGTTTTCTACTTTCAAATAACCAGCCTCATACCCAAACCTTTCTCTGAGGGTTTACCGAAGAATGTTTGGTCGATTTCCGAATGCGTTTCGCATTTGAGCCGAAGTTTAACGTTTCCGAGAGTTTATGAATATTCTCAAGATTCTATCAAACAGTTCAGAATGCATATTGTTCTATTAAATGGCATGGGGATTCCAAAATAAATTAGGCGATTCGAGCGGCTGTAAAAGCGATAAGCATGCTATATCTTTTTTGTATTATTTATGATATATACATATGTATGTATTTGTAGTTGCGCAAGTTGTTTTTTGAAAAGAAAACACTGAGTTTGACCACATATCCAACTTTAAATAAGTGTTAAAAATATCAAATATGATACGCTGTCTCAACAGGGTCACAAAGGTCAGTTTGCGGTATTATTCAACAAACCAGTCCACCCGATCCAAGAGGTCAACGTGTAATTGGATCCAAACGTACATGGGACAGGAGTATAACGAAATTACTGGAAACTCAATTCAGTCTTGCAGCTTCATTCATCGTATTGTTGAGCTGCCCAAACCAAACAAGGTTATAGTCATTTCAATCCCATCCTTCATACAATTAGTTATCATGCTAAAACTGGTAACGGGGCTTGTAATATGACAAATTCAAATTGAGAAGACCAGCCAGAGAGGAGATACACTGTGGCAACTTTGACTTAAACTGCGATCACGATTGCAATAGATATGTCTAGAGCTTCCGGCATTAAATAACTCGCATAATGATTTCTGTATTACACGAATGAGGTTGATGAGCAATCCGTTTCAGGGTCAGGGGTGAGGAGGTGGGGGAGGGTGGTTACGATCCTAGCACGTTAAACGATGACCCAGGGGCTGTCTGGCTGTGGGGTCTTAGATCGCCGGAGTTATTGCTAGTGAATAAACGGGTGAGGAGATCAACCCTTCTAAAACTGAGGAGGCGAAGGCTCCTGCCTCCCCCATTCCCTCCTCTCCGTCCCCGCTCATGAATTTAGACGTCCAAAGAGAGATTATGTACTGTTGGTATCTGATGAGACTTGGCTGTGCAAACTGTCCCAGTAAATGACTGATGGCACTTCAGCTAACTTGGATGTTCAAGTATTCGAGACCGACAGTTTTCGAATCTCAATGACAGTATTTGAGTACGAGGTACGAGAAAGAGGGATAAGCCCAAGCTTTCAAAATTCACTTGACCACGGGTACATTTAAGTACAAAATAACTCGGACTACTTTAGATAGCTCTGACATGTTGTCTTAAAGTTTTACATAAATATCCGTGAATCTACGTTTGATCCACGCCCTCTGACATTCGACATTACATTGGACGCGTGTTAGTCTTAGATGTTGAAACATCTGTTAATAGGTATGGAAGGATGAGGAGCTTAATAAGTGAAGCACCGTCCAGCGCGGACAGTAGTCGGGTGGAGGTGGGTGACAGCTTCATACGAGCGTGGTTGATAGTTGGATAGGCGATTGGTTTGGTTTGATAGGCTCTCAGGGTGCAACCTTCATCACACTGAAACACTGACAATGTCAGTGGTATCTACAATGGCAGATAGTTTTCCTCCTCAATGTGCCGGGTCCAATCAAATGAAACTGGGTACCCGGTCGAAATGAAATGATAAAGAGAGATAATGACCTTCTGGCAATTGGGGTTGTAGACCCCGCCCCTGCAAATTTACTAACGTTCAGGATTGTTTCAATGATAGGTGAAGTAGTGCGTTAAGTATGCGACATGTGTAAAGAACGGGCACAATGAAAGTATAAAAGTTATTATCATTATTTTTTTCTTTCTTGTTTGGACATGTTATTCCACAGCTTAAACATTTCAACCTCTCAGAAAGATCATGCCAATGCCTATTCACACATCGGACCACGATTATACCATTTTTAAAATAAAAAGGTTCAACATCTTACAATAGTCCTACTCCATGACTGTTGGAATTTTATAAAGCCTTAAGCTAGTCTAGCTCAAGATAAGCAAGTATATATGAAATTGTGGACTGTGGGGTCCACTCTTTCATGCCAGAACATACAAGAAAAGTCAAATCAAATATTTCATAAAATAATTTAGTCTAAACTTTCATGTATGCAACATAGAAAATATTTAATTTTTGTCTTCTTAAACAGGATGCATAACATGATTCATATGCTCTGGTAATACAATTGCAACATGCTTTTGTCAGTCGCTTTCAACTTTTATATTCAGCCTGTCAAAACGTAAAAAGCATAACATTTCCCCGGTTTATTCATATCGTACGATACTCAACATTTTTGCACAGAAATGTAATTAACCTCAACTCTATTTCCTGGTATTAATACCATTCGTCTGTTGAAATTGTGGTGATTCGTCTTCCAGTTAGATTATTATCAAATTAAACCAACTCTCTCCCGTGAATCACGTCATGACTACCGTCAAAATATTCTTTTTATTTGCTTCAGAAGCATCTTCCAAGAATTATGTTTTCAGTTATACGTTCATGCCTAATTTCATTCAAAGCAATGTTTGGTTTTGTATTCTTTTCGGTTCCAAATCCTTATTTTCTGTGAAGCATTTACACGAAATGTATTCAGCGTTTTATCTGAATTTATTATCTTTATATTTCTCTATATTACATACATGCAGAAAGTGGCAAGAGATCTGAGTTAAGTTTCACAAAGCAATCTCAGTGCTAAGGTGATCATAAAGTCTTAAAGAAACATGATCAGAGATGCAGGTACGCCAATCGATGTTCAGAGCAGGTCTTTCTGTTCATCGAATAATATAACACCGTGCTGTATTTTTTCCGATTTTTAACACAAAGATTTCACACTAATTGAGGCAATAAAGAAAAGGGCTTAGTCTAACGCTAAAAATAGATTGCACATTACATTTGGAAGATTGTATACGTATAAGCAAATATGGAACTGGCTAAAACAGTGATATGCCATAACGATGACATGCGATTCAGCGAAACGGTCACAATTAGACGAAACTTTTCAGATACAACAAAAGATATATATAACCATCAATCATAACACTGAATTGTCCGTAGATTTTCGTCAGGTTTGGCTTGTCACCATTTTGGCTTGTCACCGTTTTGGCTTGTCACCGTTTTAGCTAATACCTATAAAACAATGACGTGTGCAAAACAGAGGCGCGCGTCAATGCATGTCGGGCATTCTGTTTCCTTCGATAAAAGATATCTAATCATCCATGAGAATATTCCAATGACAGGTTTGCATTCTCCGAATATTCTTTGTTACGGTAAGAGCGAATTGAACGTATTTTAGGTTTATGACCGATTATCCAGACGCAACTTTGATTATGTCCCTTTTACACCCATTGGGAGAAACGTTGTACTAAAATCATTGCTATTATCTAAATTAAATCGCCTATTGTTAACTATTCCAAACCAACCAGATGACATCATTTAAAATTTTCTGAGAAAGTGTTTCAACTTTATTTGGAAGGGCAAACCAGACAAAGTCAA
Source organism: Diodora aspera (assembly GCA_031471655.1). Classification (NCBI taxonomy): domain Eukaryota; kingdom Metazoa; phylum Mollusca; class Gastropoda; order Lepetellida; family Fissurellidae; genus Diodora; species Diodora aspera. Next base: position 13,025 of record JAUELE010050923.1, read on the forward strand.
AAGGAGTACTATGTTTTTACCAAATATCTACGGTGGATTGTCTGTTCCAAATATTAGAAATACAATACTGGCAAATAAGATCTCCTTTTTGAGAAGAACGTTCTTATCAGATGCTAAGTGGGCTACTTTGATAAAATAAAACATAGTGTCAGACCTGGGTGTATGGCCCACTGCATATTTCTAAGAATATCCTACCAAGGATAACAAATTTATTCTGGAAAGATGTGATTCAAGCCTGGAGTGAGCTACTATTTAGAACACAAATGGGAATGAAACCATCCACAAATATTGTCACTGAATGCGTCTGGAATAACCAAAACATAACTATTGGAGGTAGAATGATATTTTACAGGGAACGAAATGAAAAAGGCATATGTTTTATGAATGACTTTTTGGATGAAAATGGTAATATGTTGAATGTGCAAGATTTTATAAATATGTATGGAGTTACAACATATTTTCTGACATACCATGGTTTGATAAATGCAATTAGATGTTATTTGGGCAAAGTCTCTAAAGATAGAGTTCATAAACATGTGTTGCCTATTTTAACGTAAAACATTTTCATTTTGACAAAACAAAAAAAAGGTTGTAAAGTATTCTACAATCATTTACTGTCTGCAAGTTTTGTGAACACTGCAAGTCAGATTGGGAAACCCATAATTTGATGGCGAAAAAATGTACAAAAAGTTGTGATTTAATATGGTTTCAGTTTAAAATCATTCATAATTTGCTGGCCACAAATGTACTTCTTTCTAAACTGGGCTATGTCAATACTAACTTGTGTAACTTCTGTAAGAATAATTCTGGATCAATTCTTCACATTATGTGTAAATGCCATTATGTAAAGAACATATTGCAACAACTACAAACATGGATTACAGAAGCAGTATATGGTGACGCTACATTTAGCCACCAGAATATTCTATTTGGGTCTAAAGGATAACAGAACAATGGTTTGAATGTTATAATTTTAAGTACAAAACGTGTAATTTACCGACAAAACAGAAAAGGATATATTCCTCACTTTAATCATGTGCAACAAGAAATCAGAAGCTACTATAATGCAACAAAAGTGAATGCACTTTCTAATTGCACTATTTTTTACTTCTTCACATATTGGTCCACTCTGCATAATTTGTTGAAAATGTGACCAGAAAGTGATATTTCATGACTATCCACCATGACAAGTTTGTATCAATGTGTCTGTGTGAAATTGACTTAATTGCTTATCTCCTGTTTATAATACATATATTGGTATTAGCCAAGTGAAATTGTTCTTGTGTAAGACTAAATGGCTGAAAAGAACAGTGTAGTTATTCTGTAACTACAATGACTGTACTTACATTTGTTATCTATATCTTATTACATGTATGTACCATTTGTATGACTGAGAAAATGATGAAAAAATGAAAATAATAAAAAGAAACAAACAAAACCTCAGTGTTGTCCATCACAAGATCAAAGAGGGTTTCGACCATCCCAGAGATCTTGGCCATCATTAGAGGGTACAAGCGCGAAGATCAGAAGCTTAAGTTCAGACCACCAGCCTGGGACTTATCCTTGGTACTACGCAACCTGATAGGCGCGCCATATGAATCTGTAGAAGATACGTCCTTAGAGCTTCTGACCCATAAGATCTGTTTTCTGGTGGCCCTTGCCACAGCCGCCAGTCAGCGAGCACCGCCCTGGCTGTCAACCGAGTCTTGTTTGACAGACAAGCACATGGTTCAGCTCATCTCAGCCTGATGTGGAACTTCATTGCCAAGAATCAACTCCCTGGTAAGCCTGATCGTATGCTCCACATGCCAACCTTGGCCACTATCGTCGGACACATGGACGTAGAAGTCCTTTCTCCGTGTCCAGTCAGAGCACTTAAAATCTACCTTCAGAGAACTAAGACTGTTAGAGGGCACCACAGACGACTTTTCATCCCACTGGTGCCTGACTCTAATGCCGAGGTCTCCAGAAACACCATCTCTTTCTGGCTCAGACGGACGATCCTCAAAGCCTACGAGAATAACCACTTGCCACCGCTAGCGTCCAACAACCCTCACAAGATTCAGGCCATCTTATCTTTGACAGCACTGTACAAGAACTGCTCCATTCAGAACATTATGAGAGGGTGTTTTTGGAGGTCTGACACTACCTTTGCCAACTTCTACTTAATAGATTTGTCAGTACAGGACCTAGACGGCATTAACTAACTCGGCCCCCTGGTTGTCGCCCAGCAGCTCCCGTCTTCCCATAGACAAATGTTAGAAGGGATTAAGAGTGGTGGACCAAAGGTGATTATAGTTTTTACTACTATTTAATCATGCGTGCGACACCCATAATGAGATGACCATCGTTAACGTCTCTGATTGGAAGTAAGCGATTGTGTTTTATTGCAATTCGCGCCAACACGTGTAAATTCTGAGTTGGACTAACA
>JAUELE010051033.1:0-25544 GCA_031471655.1 Diodora aspera
CTTCTTGTACTCGCTTTGCGCTGGACTGAGGTGGGTCTTATCAAAAATGGCGACGAGAGGCATACGAGTCCTCTGCCAGGTTACGGAAAGTGATGAAGTTGCTACGAATGACAATCATTGTGTTGCGATTGCTTTCAATTGCAAGTAAGCAATCGCGGTGACACGATGAATTATCAGAACTAGTCAACTTATCATGTTCATCTGTCGCCCACAGTGATGAATAATACATGTCAATACCCCGAGGAAGTGAGAAAATAGAACCAGAGTATAGTGTTACTCTACACTCACAAAAAAAACTGTCTCATAGCTGTTTATGTGTACATGTATTTGTAAATGTACATGAAATGATATTTGGAAATATTTAATCGGCATGCAATTTGATATTATTCATGCATTATCGCAAATACCAACAGATAGGAAAAATGAAGCTAATGTGAATACAGTGCTGGGTCGTCACATCGCTTTTGTTGTTTTATCCACAGGGGTCAGTAGGTTTATGAAAACAGTGAACATTATTTTTGGCTTAATTTTCCAATCATGTTCCTGATTTTTCAGGAAACTCCTGTATTATACCCGGGAGAACGAAAATAAAAAACGCGCGTCTTTCGCCTAACCAGTTTAATTTCTGGGTAACTTTGAACTTATAAATCAGAAGAATTGATAATTGTATGTACATCTCCCCCATTCTTACTCTCCTACTCTGTCTTTACATTGAACTAATTACTAAAGTATGTTTGTAGTATCCTTCTAACTCACCCAGTACCCCCGTGGGGTTGCATGGGCCTCTGTAAAACCGTGGCTTCTTTCCTTCGCAATAAAAAATAATAAAAAAATATATATTTAATGTTTTGATAATCTACTTATAAATCAACGATTCGAAGCCCCGTGGTTTTATCCAGTTGTCAACATCTGGGAACTGACGTTTCAGTTTGTTCTTGGCTCTATGTCCCTGGCAGAACTTCTGCACCGTAACTGTTTAAATTGTGAAACGTCCGGTGGTGCACTCATACACGTACATAAACACACTCACTTACAAATGCACATACGCAAATTGGGTGTTTGCTAATAATCGTTGATGGAAGTTTGTATGGTTTTGATGTTGTATATGACACAAAATATGTCACCAATCGGTTAGAAGGCGTAACATGTGCCAAAAATATACAACAGAGTTCTTAGAAATGTCTCATTTCGAGAAAACAATAGGTATATTGCCGTATTATCCGAGTTGATATTTAATCTCAACTTCCTGTTCAGCCAATCAACATGCTCTTCAAATCCGGTGGTTTATCCGAGTTGATAGTTTTTCTTAACTTCCGGTAAAGCCAAACGACCAAGGGCCGTGTTCGTTTTGCTAACTCCCGGGTCGAGTTGTATTAAGGTTGCGCATGCTCAGTACACAAATTTCTCAAAGCGTAAACGAACGTCGAGATTTTAACCCCAGGGTTGACAAAATTGCTGACAAGTTACGGACATTGTTCTGTTCGTGTTTTTACATAAAATGTTTGACGGGGATAATCATGATTATGATGATCAATGAGAAGATAATGGGTCAATATTCCTCAACATTTGATTTTTTATGGGGAGGACTGGAAGATTTTAAAAATAAATAGTTTGCAGAAGATTTTGGAGGAAAAAAAGTTTGCAGAAAAGTTGTACACTCACCAGTCAAATGTCTAAACAGGGCAGTCAAACTGGCCATCTAACTATTTCCATTAACATCAGCAATCTTTTATCATCCAAGTATACTATTATCAAGTGTTTCTTGTTTTCTTGTTACTTTCTTCCTACGTTCTGGTTATGAATAAAACTCCAGAATCCAGAAACCATTTCAGTACATCACTGTAGCCATCTACAACGCGGGTCCGTATTTAAGTCTTAAGTTTGTCTTATTTATCTTGAATTATAGGTTTTATTTTTTAAAAAACCCAAACTTTTCAGACGACAAAGTATTGCCCGATCTTGCCAGAGACGCGTGTATTTTTGTATTTATTGAGATTACAGCTGAAAACATGTCTCCATCAAGTTCACTAAAGCATTTGAATTATTTGTTAGTGGATATACAGATATCTGCTATTACATTTAAAACCCGATATATTTAAACTGATCTATCGCAAGCCGCGTTTAATCGAAGTTCGACTAATGTAAGCCGACTTTTTTTGCAACATATGTTGCATTGTATGGTCCGAAATGTGAAACTGATCTCACTTTTGCCTTAAATTGAGATGTTTTTAAAGCCTCACTAATTTCGGATTTTGGAACGAGAGAATGTATCGCGTACGAAGGTAATAGAAAAATAAGGAACAAAAAAAAACAACCGAAAAGGGAAAGGAAAGCGAAAAAAAGAAACCGAAAAAGAAACAGTTTTACTTGGAGAGAAAAACAGGAAAAAAGAAACGTTTTTTGCTGCAGATTTATTCAGAAAAACAAAAAGTCATGTAATGACATATATAATTATACATTGCACAATATACATTACATACGTTATCAATATTATTTGAGGTTATTTTTGTTGATTTTGTTTCTAGTTTGTTTACGCTCACTTGTACTAAATGTTTTGTCATGCAATTTCACATATACACAGCATATTCTCACTAATCAACTCACTAATAAACTAAACTAACAAAATAATTCAAATATCCTACTCATAATCAACTAAATTACCAAAATAAATGGCATGCCTCAACTCAATATTCAACTCAACTACGAAAACATTGGAATACACTACAACAAAACACATACATACTCCCACTATTCATAATGTTTTTAAACCAGGGAGTCTCAAGTGTATAGAGACTCCCTGTTATAACCTATCCTTTTTTCCCGGTGTCCTACATTGACCCAGCAGACCGTCCCTGCTGCGTGGATCCCTTGAAACAGTGTCCTGGATACAAACAAAACAACAAGGAATGTGTCACCTCTTGACACCCCCACCCCTCCTCCTGTTATCCAGTGCAATGGACCATAAAAATGCAATGAACCAAAAAATAATGAACGAAACCCTCTTTATCATGGAGTGACCATTTGATTTTTACGGGGTGGGGTGGGGGCTACAAGAGATTTCTTTAGCAAACTATTTTTTATCTCATGGCGTGAGACAATCTATATTTTTTTTAAATAATTGCCAAACTAATATATTCTTTAAATATGACTTTTGATATTTAATATAATTACAGACTAACTAAAATGTAATTAAAAGGGGGCACAGGATTTGTTGAAAGGGAGTGCCGGAAGGTGACATGTATTCTCGACGAGCTTGAAGTGAGGAGAATTGTAGGGGTTTCGGGGGCATTCTCCCTGAAAAAATAATTTACATAAGTTCTGAGACGCATTTTCCCTTCATGTAATTTGTTCTAAATGACATTTGCGACTCGTCCAAATAATGTAATAACGGTAATTTAAATGCACGGGCGACGGAAGCAATTGCAGAGTGGGGACGATCCGAGGACATGAGGGGAGGGTCCATGGGTCCTAGATGTCACCCTTTATACCCTGTACAGTGAGGGGACTCCAGCTCCCCCTCCATCTCCCATGAATCTTCCACTGGGGCTTAACATAGTGGGAACGACCGAAACAAAAATTCATAATGCATTTCAATTTTCAACTGAAAAATAAAAGAAAATGTATGTGTCTCAGTAAAACAATATATTTTTCTCTTGACTCATGTAATCTATTTTTTTTTCTAAAATTGTCTACAAACTGTTTATTTTCAAAATCTTCATAAAAATTAAATAGTCGCTCCCTTAAAGATACCTATAATGTTTGGTTTAAAATGGACAATTTTCTGGGACGGGCAATCATTTGCAGATGATGTATCTGCTTTTCAGCCGAGAATGGCACTAATTTGACCAAATGTTCATTTTGTTGATTGTAAATACCTTTGTTCAGTTAGAAAACTTTCAATTCATATACCATTTTGTCTTATTTGTGTCTAATTATAATATTTATACGAGTTAATGAAGTAAACGAAGGAGATATATTTGCTTCTGAACTTTAGTTCTTCATTCCTTTTTTAACGTACAACACGTGGGCAAATAAATTAAAACGCTTGTGAATCTGATTGTTTCATTTCCACACTGAACCTGTTTTGCACGTTCTCTTGAAGAAAGTTGTAAACAGTAAAGTTATTTCGTCAAAAATTTGATTGTATGTAAATTTTCTTTGTGCCAAAAAATTCAATTATTTTTTATCCTTGGACCAAGCATTTAAGAAGCCATTGTATTTATTCAAAAGTCATAACATTTGGATGTGCACATATTTTCGTTTGCGTCAATTTATGGGATGACATCAGTGGTTAGTCGAATTGTTACGTAAAGAGCCTAACGCTCAATCAGTCATGACGTCACTTCAAACTTGTTTAACAACATGTCGCACTGTCAGATGAAATTTAGAGCAAACCTTGTCGAGAGGAGATTAATGGTGTAATGTCAGGCCCACGACACACGAGACAGAGAAGCAGGTCCATGCCCATGACGTGAGTGAGGATACAGTAACCTTATGGGTGGAGACGACCAACTTTGGCATGAGGAGATACTTATAACACATTGTGTGGATTTAGCGGTCGTGCTAGGCTAGCACTGGCGGATATACACAAACTGTAGCACAGACTTTAAGACTGACTCAGGAATAATTTCAGGTAATGGCTTGTTCTCAATTTAAAATTAGTTAACATCGATTTGAAATGTATGTATCATGTATGTGTTTTAAACAATATTTATTGCTCAAAATGCGAAGGCGATTGGTCAACAGGCATTGCCTATTGAGACTTTCGCAGTACAGGTGTAAACTAGGCTAGGCTAGTATAACATACATGTACAATTAGATACAGTACATTGTGCTGGTATACGCCAATGTTTGTTTGATATCAATACGTGCGTTTATAATCCTGGCTCCAGAAACAAACGACACAGTGAATTTGTCAATTATTTTGTGAACAGATAAAAAAAAGTATTTGAGGTATTTGTTATCTGTCATAAATCCGTGCACGGTTTCTTTCGGTGGCAAGCATATATTCTTACACAAGTGGGAAACATGGCCAGGTACATATACAGTGTATCAGGTAAGTAATTGCATATATTTGACGTGATTAAGAGAATAGTTTACTTAAAGTAAAATACCTATGAACAGATTCAAGAATTTGAAGATTTACATCATCTGCCAATACACTGTTTCCATACAAAACTGTATTCAAATGGTAACGATGAGAAAAGATTTATACCTGAGATCTTCTCCTGGTATACATTGTATGTAGTATGACACTGGAATAAGTACTGCAGGCTGCCTTCATAGGCATACCCACAACCACATGAGGGGTTATCATGAATAAAACGATCAAATCTAGATGACCATTTCTATCACTACATCCAAGTCTTAGGCCGTATTCACACTACGAGCTGCGCTTTGACGCTAGCTGTGGTGAAGCTGTAGACGAGCATCAACTGAATCTCATGGTGTTCACACTGTGAGCTGCGCCAGCTAGCGAAGACAGTTGCCTATAATCTAGTCTGTCATCCAGACCCTGAAGTTGTATTATAACAGATACAAGTACACAGTCTAGATATTTTGCCAGTCTAGATCTGAAGTTAGCAGTCTCTCTGCTGGTATCTTATTTATGTTATTACAAATGAATATCGTTTTAATTTAATTTTTTTTAGCTCAGCTCAGCTCAAAGCTCAATGCTCGTAGTGTGAATACGGCCTTAGACTACAATGAATAGTTTGGTTTGCCCTATCACCAGGTGTTCTGAATATCGCATAAACATTACTAGTATTGTGCAACTAGTTATGGATTCCACATACCGAGCATTTTTTTCGAGACGATTCCAATCCGCTACAGCGGACGGTAGAAATGCCTTACTGTATGATTCTTTACGGCACAGTGGTAACTGGGGACTATTGTTAGATCTAGTATTATGTGCCGAGGTATCAGGGGGTATCAATTCAGAAAGATAAGACGATGTTTTGTGAAAAAAATATCTGTATGTTGGTTTTAAACTAGATTTAAGGATCTGTAAGTTTCTTTGACTACTTTTTATACTATTACACTGCGTAACATCTTCAGTAACATGAGGAGCACGGACCTCAGTTTCCCCAGGAATTTTAACAATAATTAATGTCAAGATATTTTGACATTTGTTTCAGTATTAGATGTTTTCTTGGACTACGTCAGTAGGGTACCAGGGAGCATGTAATTGCAATAAGCAATATCTAGTGAATTAAATATCCATGATTTTGGGATGACGTGTCGCTAATAAACGTTGTGCCCCCACCCTCTCGGTTTGTCCTGGCTTGCTACGTCACTGATAAATACACATTATTCTATTCTATTCTATTATTCTTGACTTGACAGCTTACAACTTTCTATTGTTCCTGAATATACGTGACCAAATAACCCCCCTCCCCGACTCCAGTTGTTACGCTACAAAAGCATCACTGTTTTTGTTATTCCCGATTCATTTGGAATTTGTTTGGCTGTCATATCTTTGACTCGCAAGCCTTCAATTGCAATACATCTATGAATGAACTAGGATTGTAAATATTGTTCCAATTAGGCGAAAACAGTGAGATCGCTGTATTGTACCTGAAATGAGTTAATTATGTCCCTCAACGAGCCTCAGTTCTGTTACAATGTTTATTGTCAGTCTCATACATAATTATTCAAAGCATTCCTTTTATACGTGTTGTATTTTAGGAATGCTGAGTCTCTGGGCGTACAGAACTGGGGCGATCAACAATCTACTATCAATCAGCTTTGATTGACACTTTGTGTCAGGATGCGTGTTTATGTGGTTGTAGTGATGTCAGGTTAGATAGCTCGGAGCATGTTACCACACGCAACAATACCCTGCGCGTCAGAACAATGATGACGCGCATCCATACCTCAGATGAACCATGTCAGTCTGGGAATATTGTTTTGCATACTTCATATTTGAGATTTTTAGACTGAAGGTTAGACAACTGCTGTTTAGAGTCTGATGTTTACAGACGTCCAAAAGGAAAGATACAAACACATTTAGTCAATCGCTTTCCAAGCCCATGTGTTTTTGTCACAGTTCGTCCAAAAGTCTCTGCTGTCATAGATGTGGCTCAGTTATGCTAAACAGCGTTCTCTTTAGTACATATCTATTATGTACACAACATGCGTAATTTCTTAGTGTTGCTGTCGTTTCTTTTGTACGTCAGTAAACTTGTTGCTGTTGAATGCAGGGATGTACGTGTCATTCCCCAATCCCCAACCAACCCGGATCTTGTACTGACAATACTGCTTCTCACGGTCGGCTAACAGTGAAACAAAATAGGCCTAACTCATTTCTTTTTTTTTCTACGCATCACGTTTCATAATTTTATGTGGACTGTTGACTCACCGAGACCCTTCATTCATCTTTTCTTTGTGGCGTTTAATCAATCACACTGTCTATTGCCGGCTTTCAGTTGACATCACACTCCTCCCAAATCTGGGCATCTACCATTACTGTGTCCTTTCTCAGAACAGTCGTGATATCGAGGTTATACTAAAATGTATCCAAAGTGCTCACAATGGGAGCATTTATATTGGAGCAAATTCTTCACACCCTGCTAGCTGTCAGATGATGTTGAAATTTACAACACTCAACCGTGGCGGAAGGCGTTTTGTATATATTCGAAACAATAGGTCTGACGAGGGAGGTCAGTCATTTTCTAATACATGGATTCAAAAGTAATTAAGTGTTTAAGATAGTAGAACAATATAATCAGTAGTGTGAAATATAATATTATAGTTTTATCCACACCAGTTACAGGAGTGATTACCATTTGAGCTGTATATATTACGTCGAGTGCGAACAAGTTCTTGAAGATAGTATAAATACTAGATAGTAAATATTTTTGTTAGAAAAACAACAATTTCTTTATGAAAGCATGTGAAATATATTCCTGTAGCATTTCGCTGCAGATATTATTATATAAAGATGTAGTCGTATAAAAATAACGTTATCATTTATTGCTGTGAAAACAAGGTTCATGAGAGTCGTTTACGGTGATGTTATTGTGAAAAACAAAACTGATATAAAGAAAAGATTGACCTGCCTCGTGTGATATAATGCTTGAGAGAACAGCAGAAGACAAATGAGTGTTCAAACCATGTTTCTTCAATGTCCCCAGTGACCGCAAACTGACCACTGTGTCACGTGTGGTGAATTGATGACGCTTTATTATTTATTTTTCTCCACTCGTTAAAGTTAAAAGTAAACGGTTTGTTGTTAGCAGCAGAATTCTATTTCTACAATGTTTCAGTGATCAAACACGTTGTACAATGAAACAAAATAAAATGAATATGCCGTTTATGCCATTCATGTAGAATGTCATTGAAACTAGTCAATATTCAAACTTGAGTTCGAACTTTGAAAAAAAGACAAACAGGAGAAACAATTAGCCACGGGAAGTGACACAATAATAGTTACGTACGTCAACAAGTCTCAGCCAAACACTCTCATCATTGAATATTCCAATAGTAAAACAAGTACATGTGTGATTATTTCAGAGATGAAAAGATAAATTTAACAAACTAGCCAACTGACTAGTTCATTCGCAAAATGTGTACATTACGTCCATGAATGCCTCAATTTGTTTATGTCCAAAATTAAAATTATTCATGATCTCTTTAAAACTTCATTTCAGTCCAGCTACGTATTTGGTTTTACTCTCCAAATTTATGTGAAAAACTGAATTTGTTCAGCCACCAAAAAGGCTAAGACAAAGGATTTATCATCTTTGAAAATTGATCTTGACAGCACTATACAAACAGAGAGTTGTAGTTCATATAGACTTCAATTGTCTTTTGAGTAACACAAAGAAGAATGTCCGAAAACAACACTCCATCCAAACAGTAGCTAGATAGCTACATTTCATGAAATCATTTGTTTTGCTCAGTAACTGGCATTTAAACAGCCCCAATAGTCAGTTTAACTTCAGATAGAGTTTAAACAGGTCAAACCAAGGCGATTTAACACTGAAGTGGATCTCTTCACATAACACACACGAAAATATAATGTTTCATAGACTGTTACTTTATAAATGAAAATGCGTTGCGTTTCAGAGTGAATCCCAAATGTGTATGACGATGAGATACACCAGCAATTAAAATGTAATTATATACTTTTATTATATCGGCTCACCGGTATTAAGCAACTTCCCAAGTTTCTCTGACCCTCCTGGACATCACCAATTCATATCTTGTATACATTATTTTATGCTTTATTGTTATCATATTAACCAGAGGTTGTCATCCTCCGCTTTCCCGACCTCTGTGCAACATTTGTACGTCGAGTTTAATTCAGTTTTCCAGGCCTTGGTCTTGACAAAATTCTAAAACGTCTCTTTACGCTCCTTTTGTTTACGCACGCAGGGACACAGCAATGGTGGATAGCAACCGTTGTCAAGGTAAAAGTCACATGGGTGAAAGCCGGCAATAAATATAAATATATAAAACAGTTTGCTATGAATGAAAAGAAAACATTTGGGTCTGCCTCACGCTGTGGTTGGTGATTCCTTGGAGGTTTGGACACGTCAGGGCTGTACTTAGCCTTTCGTGTTCATTCTACACACTGTGCAACTACCACTGTATCAATTACGAACTAACTTCCAGAAATATAAATACAAACATTAATCTAGCAATAAACTCCTCACATCTATATATAAGTACTGCATTATGTATATTTTTAGTAAAGTGATTGGAAAACACCGGCACAGAAATACAGGCACAAAAACAGTTCATCGGAAGATGTCATTCATAACCCGGAACTAAGTGTAACAGTATAATATAGTGTAACAGTATAAAATAATATAGTATAATATAATATAATATAATAATATCATTTGCAGAATAGACCCGTTTCTTTACACTTGTGACTATTTACGTTGTAAAATTATGAAATGAACGCACAAATACGAATTTAAGCGTACTCGATACGGATTTTGAAATTATAGCCTGCGGTACTGGTTGTTTACTTTCCTACAAACGCTTGTGGGGCCCTTATCTGGAACACTGATATGGTACAGGTTGTAACATAATACAATATAATATAAACATTCATCACCAAAAGCTCACAAAAAATATAATTAATACGCAAATGACGATCATAACCCCAGGTATATTTAGATTCGGTATCTATTTGTGGCTGCAACGAGACATTTACGACACAAGTGATTGATAATTATTACGGTTTCAGAGAAGCCTTTTTTTATAAAAATGTCATGAAGCAGTATAAAAACTGCGTGTGTTTGGGGAAATATTCAACTGTTCATAGGTGGAGAAGGAAGGCTTACAAGGGAACATTGGAACGTCGTCAGTGTTCGTTTATCATACTGCCTTGCTGAAATCTGCGAAAGTAATGCAGCTACCGTTATAGTGGGCACAGCTTGGTAACAGTCAGTCTACAATAAGCTATTTGAGGTTGACATTGTGAGGTAAACATTTGAGCCAAGAGGTAGACATTTGGCATGAATGAAAAAAAATTATGAAACATTTCAATTGTTACATTGTAAGAAAACAGGGAGAAAAAAGACGTAAGTTTGATATTTACGAAGGAATTCGGGGGAGATTCAGGACCAATGTTAGCTTTGCCGAGTGCGATGTCTGTTTACATTTGACTGAAAGAAAGCAACACACTGAGAGTGTGTTCTGTTTGGTTTAGAAGAGTCAAGTCTACATGTGGATGAAAAGGCTACATACTGAATTCGTGTTCTATTTGTTTCAGAAAAACCAAGACCCCAAGAGATGTCTTTGTCCATCAGAGAAGTGTATTGTTGGCAGACACAGAGACATGTGTCTAATGGCTGAGTAGACCACAACTTGGAAGGTCGTACAGGGAGTTTAAGTGTGTTTGTCTGAAGACAGTCAACAATGTCAGTTCTGCTCTCGTTGCCGTGTTGGGGATTGTTGAGTGTAATCTGTGTGCTTGCTGCTTCTCCTGTGGGCCGATCCCGATGCCCAGGACAGTGGAACAATGCCTGTAACTTCTTGGGAAACGCGTGTCATCCTGGCACGTGTACCTCTCAGGGATGTAGCTATATCTGCAACTGCCCATCTGGCGCACAAGGCAATGCGTGCAATGGGAACTCTAATGGTAACAGAAAGATTATAGGGCCAATCGGATTTTTAGACTTTTTAGATGTTGCACTGGACTCAATGAGTACAAGTGGCATACATCCAACGTCGACCAAAACACCTCCCTCGACAGCAAGTAACAAAACAAACATTTCATCGACCTCAAAATCCGTGCCAGTAATTACCACATCATCGCCATCACCTGCCGTACAACTTGCATTAAGTTACATCACAAATTCAGCCACAAAGTCTTTGTTGCAGTCTGTGCTTGATACAGTTGTTCCGAGAAACAGTAGCACAACGGTCAGACCTACAAAACCAACAACAACACGCTTACAACCCAGAGCATTGCATTTGACAGCACATGCAGTCACAGCAGGACCTGTACATGTAACATCCACGCACACGCCATCATCAACTTCAACTTCAACATCAACATCAATTTCAACATCAACTTCAACATCAACACTAACACCATTTTCAACATCAACTTCAACATCAACACTAACACCAACATCTACTTCAACATCAATTTCAACATCAGCACTAACACCTGTATCATCTAACAGAAGAATGGTAGCCACAGTGCATTCACCAATGCTAAACTTGCCTGTCCCTCCGAAAGTGTCCAAGGTTGTATCAACACCACGTACAACCATATCTACAAGTGGTGCAGAGACTAGTATCGGCTCATCTTCGCTCACACCCAACAGGTCTTTCACCACGACAGCGCCTGTAACTTCTTTAGCTAACCTTAATTCGCATCGTTCAAGTAATGACACAACTGGTCAGTCTTTTAAAGGCGACAACGGACATTCTGTGAACAGTGACAATGGTCATTCTACAAATGGTGACAATGGTTATTCTGGAAATGGGGACAATTCTTATTCTTCCACTGCTGATAATGGCCATTCTTCTAATGGTGACAATGGGCATTCTTCTAATGGTGACAATGGGCATTCTAGTTCTGGCAATAACGGACAATCTTCAAAAGGATACAATGGTTATTCCACAAAGGGGAACGCCAGTCACGTTGCTAGTGGTGACAACAGATATTCTCTCAACGGTGACAATGGACATCATTCTAATGGTGAAAATGGTCATTATACCAACGGTGACAGCAATGGACAACACGGGTATTCCAACCAAGGTGTCAGTGGCAATAGCAACAGCAGCAAAGGATACGGCACTGATGTAGGAAACCGTTATGACTTGAGCACAAACTTGCCAAATATTCATGGAAATAAGGACTACAATAATACAGGCGTTAATGGAAGTCAAACTAGTGTACATCCATTACCAGACTCAACACAAGCGAGTTCTGGTACACTTGCTAGCGAACTGAGCACAGTTGGAACTACTGCTCAAAGTAATGCTGATGGCAAGACGCTAGATGCAACTGATTCTGGACTTCAGCTAGCATCCAAAGAAACAGCTAGAACAACTGAAAGTGTATTGGGGTCACGCACCAGGCTCCATTTGTCCAGAACCGGTGATACAGGCACTCGCGGAAATGGTTTTGTAAGTAACTCCGGGGGTACATCTAAAACGTCAAGTCTGTTGTCTGGACTAGACGGCACATTCAGTATGCCGGTGATATCTTCTATACTTTCCAATCCATTAGCTGTGCCCTCAGCTATGGGCATGTCTGTCCTTGGGGGGTTCTCGTCGCTTAAAAATTCTGACAGTAAAATTAAAAGTGATAATGTTCAAGCTGAAAACGTAACAAAGAGGCCAAATGTTTCTAACACGGAAGAAAACATTACCAGTACGCTTCCTCCTTTAGTTGAAACAATGACTACAACAGGTGGAAGTTTAGATAAGCAAGGAGACCTCCGCCATTCTATGCATCAGGCAAAAACAATAATGCGTGACTTGCAGGAGATATCCGAATTAAAATCTGCGCCCAATCCACAGATGGAATTTAGTTTAAAAACAGATACCAGTGAGCAGCGTTCAGACACTGTTATAAAAACCGGTGATTCGGAGGACAACTCGGGACGGGACTCGAGTGAAAACAACGGTTCCGAACACAAATCTCAAGGTGACGGCTCTTCAAGTACATCTGATTCTAACACGGACGTCGTGGATGACTGGAGCAGAGAGGTACAACACTCAAACAACGATGACGTCAGACTAGATTCCCACAATGATCTGAATGACGACGAGAGTGTGGAGATGATCCTCCAGACTGATACAGATAGTCAGGAACTACTTACCTCCCTTGATGTGGAGTTTCAAAACTCCACAAGTTCAAAACCCACTGAACTACACAATAATGACTCGGGTTCTTGATAGAACATTGTACTACTTTGTACTGGAAGACATTGTTCTTGGTCGAAGTGTGACTATGTTGATTGTTGGGTTTATGTGATGATTTTACTGACTTGCCATTCTCAACTGACAATATTCGTTGAGAAGATAAGTGGGACTTCCTGGAAATACTCAACGTACGTCCCAGTATTTATGCGCCTGGGCAGTACAGAGTGAGGAGAGCAGTAATTGACTCTCTTGCATCACGTGAACACGTTCTCACCTGACCTCTGCTGTGGTAACTTAGGATGCTGGAATCCTCATAAATCTTATAATTTCATGGTTTTGTCATGTTTCATGTTACATGTATTCGCGTGTTTGTGCATATCGAAATGGTTGCTGTTCTGTTGTGTTGTGTTTTGTACAGACTTCGCAGTGTCCATATTAAATCCGACAGAACCAATTGGTTGTCAGTGTTTATCTTTAATTCTGAAATGTGCAGTTTCATTCAAAATGAATAGCCTACTGAAATTATAGAAAATAAACCTTGATATTCTTGTTTTAATTTAATTTCAACTACCGCATTTGGTTTGTCCCTTTCAAATTAAAAACATGTTTTGAAAAGTTGGCGTTTTACTAAAACTTTACAATGGGTGCATATATGTTTCACATATACTCAGCCCAACTGTTAAAGGGTCTGTCATTGGTATAGGTATATAGGTATAATATGACACTTTTGAAGATATGGTTTTCGCAGCAGTGAAATATCTATGATGACTATAGTGAAACTATCCATAATATCGGATAATACACGATGCTTGATTATTGACGTTTTAACGTATTGACGTAGCGACTTGCTGAAAACATAACATGCTATAAGTCGGTACTTTAAAACTGATTCGAAAACATGACAACTGCCTTAGAAACGTACCTTAGAACGTTGTCTTTTTATCATGAACTGCACATTTCCTCTGTTCGTTTCACAAAATAACCATTTGTCAGTAAAACTCGGTTTATCAGTTACGTATTTAATTATTACATGCATTTTGACTTTGGACAAGTGTAGGTCATTTATACACCGACCCTTCAATAGGTGGGCTTAGTATAGAATAACCGACTCTTCTCATGCACACGAAGTTTCAAGTATATCATAAAGTTAGTTTGTTAGCTTATAAACTAACCTAAAATATAAATGTTGCATATGTTCCAAAACATTTTATTTCTTAATGTACATATAGATGCAGATGCGTTTTTAGTTTTCTTTCAAGGAAATGCTTCTGAACTTCTTGGAAGTGTTCAGTTCTGTGCTCACTGCAATATTCGACGATGACAGCACCTTCAGCACGCAGATAAGCGCCACTATTGTTTCAGGAGCAGATAAGCCCCACTCTCGGCTCTAGAGCAGATAGGCGCCTCTCTTGGCTCTAGAGCAGATAGGCGCCACTCTTGGCTCAAGAGCAGATAAGCGCCGCTCTTAGCTCAAAAGCAGATAAGCGCCGCTCTTGGCTCTAGAGCAGATAGGCGGCTCTCTTGGCTCAAGAGCAGATAAGTGCCACTCTTGGCTCAAGAGCAGATAAGCGTCACTCTTGACTCTAAAGCAAATAAGCACCGCTTTTTCCAAAAGCAGATAAGCGCCACTCTTGGTTCAAGAGCAGAGAAGCACCAATCTTGTCTCAAGAGCGGATCAGCGCCCCATTTAGTTCAAAGCCATATGAACGTCACGCTCGGCTCAAAAGCTCGGCTATCATGGACCGGTCCATTCCCTGTACAGACACCCAGTGCCATTGAGAAAAAACACATTGCTTTTTTACATCAAAACTCCGTTTGTTAACACATAAAGTCGTAAATGGTGCTTTTATTGTTACATTAAACTGATTTAAATAGGGGGTGGTGGGCATTCCTCGTTAAAAATCGGAAACGGGTGTTTTAAAAGAGGTTGGATTCATCTCAGTGTTGGGCTAAACTGAGCTTAGTTTAATGCTTACGGCCAAACAATGCAACAGAGGCTGCAACAGAAATTAGTAGCTTGAATGAGCCAAACGCCAATCAAACGCGGATATAGGTTTTTGGACTAAAAGGGCATTTTGCAGCTTGTATAAAAAGGCATACACACTTTTTTTGCCTAGAATTAGGTAGTATCTTGCAGCTTGTTTATTAAGGCATACAAAGTTGTTTTGGCGCAAAGTCCGGTGGAGTGTGCTGAAGCTGTGTGCGTCCACTGTTGATTTTTAGTGTCTGCTGAAGTTTGGCGAAAATGGCATATAACGGGGTTTTTTTACTTACAACTCAAACTCTTCAGTTAAAGTTTGACAATCTGTTGGAAAGGAAACTGGTTTGCATCATTGTTGAATCTCTTGTGAAACTTACCATATTATATGAAAGGGAATTGGGGGACGGCAGTTACGACACAAGGACATCAGGCGAGGGCCCAGGGGCCGTTGACAAAAATGGGGATCGAAACTCAGCCCCAACCCCGTAAACAGCGAAAAGGCTCATTTGTACTTATAGAGTGAAGTTTTAATTGTAAGTCTCAATTGCAAATGAGTACCTTGCCCACAAAGCAACCCCAGCGCTAATTAAGTTGATCGTACGTGCTTAAGATCGAGAATTTTCCAAATTCTTTTAACTGGCGGACTGACAATCAACTTAGAGCTACGACCATGGGGACAGCAAGACATCCGTACAAAGCATGAACAAAGGATTATTACAGGTAACAGGGGTATATACACATAAATAAACATACCCGCACACTTTCACTCTGTTTTACCTTCATAGTGCACCTAGATATGGTTTGAGATTCAAAGGGGGAGATGGGGAAGGGAAAGGGGGAGATGGGGGAGGGAGGGAAGGGTCCCCCTGGAGTCCGCCTGTGTAGTAAACCTTACATCGATTGTGTGAAGCCTCGAATATAGCAATTTTTCCTGTGTATGATTATTAAATTTTGCCATGATAAGGCAAATCTGAATCACCTAAGTTACAATGAACATTACAAAAGACCACAGACAATTTTCTTATTATAAGTGATAATTTAGTGGTGAACGTTTACGCATGTTACATAACTTTCTAATGAGACCAGCAGAGAGGCGTGTATGTTGACAGCTTTCAGTGGGGCGCGAACACTATTTCAACGTGGCACTTAGAAAACGCCTTATTTTCCTGACTGTCACATTTTACGATCTGTTCTGGACACCAACGAGGAAATAAACATAAGATGAAAGAAGTTTGACGTCTTGGGTGAAATTAATTAAACCTTGGAGATATAATGGGGGTTATATAGCCTATAAACATGGGTGTGTCCAGTTTCACAAACTCACTGTGCAGAACAGATTCATAAAGTGGTCAACCGGTCATAACAGCGCCCTGGCGTTTAGTGCTATAAAACCATGTTCAGATCACCCAGAAGAGAAACTGAACTTACGTTATTATTATTACTTATATACTTATTATATCTTACGTTATTATTATTACTTATATACTTATTATATCTTACGTTATTATAATTACTTATGTAGTTATTCTAACTTAAGTTATTATTATTACTTATATACTTATTATATCTTACGTTATTATTATTACTTATGTAGTTATTCTAACTTAAATTATTATTATTACTTATATACTTATTATATCATACGTTATTATTATTACGTATGTAGTTATTACAACTTATGTAGTTATTATAACTTATGTACTTATGTTATTATTATTACTTATATAGTTATTATAACTTACGTTATTATTATTACTTATGTAGTTATTATTACTTATGTAGTTATTATAACATATATAGTTATTATCACTTGTGCAGTTATTACAACTTATGTAGTTATTATAACTAATGTCGTTATTATTACTTATGTAGTTATTATAACATATTTAGTTATTGTTACTTATGCAGTTACTATAACTTATGTAGTTATTATTACTTATGTAGTTATTACAACTTATGCAGTTATTATTACTTATGCAGTTATAATAACTTATGTAATTATTATTACTTATGCGGTTATTACAACTTATGCAGTATTATTACTTATGTAGTTATTATTACTTATGTAGTTATTGTAATTGATGCAGTTAATGTTACTTGTGTAGTTAATATTTACTAATATAGTTGTTATAACTTATGCACTTCTTGTGCTCAGTTTGATAGGCTAATGCACTATCTAGATGCATAGTCATTGAAGGTTAGGACTACAGAGACTAAATCGCCAAAACAACTACTACGAGGGTAAATCTAAAAGGGTAATTTCCTCTATATGTCTTACATATGCAATGTTTCAAGAGTGTACAAGATGTGTGAGAGAAATCCATTATAAAGCAACAGACAAACTTTGTCACCAGTTATTGAGTTACGAGTCTCTGCAATAGACCAGGGTATTAGAGAAATAAAAGAAACTGAGAAATGTGTTATCATAAAGTATCTCCTGAAGAAAGGTTTATCTCCCAAGGAAATATCTCCACGAAGATCCTGAGGATGCGAATGTCAAGAGGTATTACATCACATTCTATTGCAAAGGCTGTTTTCTCAAAAACTGATGGACGTATTGGTGTCAAAATGTGTATGTTCCTTTGTTAATGATTTCTGTCAAAGATCATATGAAAACAGATGCATGTATATAATATATTGATGACATGACTTTTTTCATTCACCCCGGTGTGTGAAGAGCCGTAAAATAATGACACAACGTATGTACATGTATACTCATTATAAGCTTGAAAATATTTCTTGTTTTTTTTTTTATTGGATTGCAAAGTGACACAAATAGCTAAATATAAACAACCTAACTGTGACGATAAATTTGGGCGCGATCGTTTGTTTATTTATGTGCGAGTGCATTGTGTGTGCGTGTGTGTGTGTCCGTGCGAGCGAGCGCTTCCGAAGGAATTAAATACTAAAGTATTGTCGGAATTGAAAAACAAAATAAACCAGTGGAGCTGTGAATTATCAAAATATCTAATAATTAAGAAACATAGCACTAGTATATATTTGGATAGTAATACGATTTCTGATCTCGAAATACAATCGCAAGGTGCAGCAATAGCCATGAAGAAATTTCAGATTTCATGTGAGCATTTGCAAAAGTACAGATACACAAAATCAAACAAAAGAAACATGTTAAGGCATAACTGACAGCAACCATGAACAAGTGTAATTTCTGTTACTGACACGACCCCTTTGGCAACAGTGCGTGATTGCACATGTATCGACGTGCGCGTGCTCAGTTGATCCTTGACACTCTTCACCAAGCAGCGGGGTCCGGTCCTCCTATTTAACGTCCGGGAGCGTCCGGGGACGTCCGAGAGCGTCCGGGGAACGTCCGAGGAACGTCCGAGGCGTAATATTTG
This sequence comes from Diodora aspera, assembly GCA_031471655.1. Taxonomy (NCBI): domain Eukaryota; kingdom Metazoa; phylum Mollusca; class Gastropoda; order Lepetellida; family Fissurellidae; genus Diodora; species Diodora aspera. The sequence goes on from JAUELE010051033.1 coordinate 18,682, forward strand.
TTTTGAAGCACCAAATATATGTACTACATTTTAGTAATGTTGGATTTATGATAATATAAACCCAATAAGTCTAACTTGTGAGCTTTTGTTTGGCTCTAATTGATTTCGTATAAATGCCAATTAAATGCCGATAACCTTGTAGTCTGTTCACCGGGCCCTAAAGTGTGGTTATAACAGAGACACGCATACATTCTAGCTGCGACTTCGGTGAAAGACTCTCTGGGATTTTATTTATTTTATTACAAATTTTAAATCGTTTCATTCCAATAAAAACAATATTAATCTTACCTCAGGGCTTATAATTTAGTCTCATAACCTTGTAATCGTGTTTATTTATGAACCATTTAAGCCCACATGGCCTGTTTATGTACATGTTATACAAACATGTTAGTGAAGGAGGGGTGGGGAGGTTCGTGGTGTTCTTCTCAGGAATCTCAAAACAAGGTCGAAAGAAAACAAAAGGCAAAACTACAAGGCAATGCAAACCTTTTACTTTTGACGATAAGGATAAGCATTGTTTCTCCCACAATCAAAGATATTGATCAATTATAATACACATAAAATAACATATAATACAGCAAAATACCAGATAATACATGTACTCATATTTACAACGCAATAATTCTTCGGAAAGTCCTCAGGAATGAAAGTAGATCATATATCCGTCCGTCTGCATCTCTCGGAATACGGCGTTATTTAATGCGGCACACACTTTTTATGTATGATTTACACATGGCGGTTTAAAATAAGCAAACAGACAATATCCAGCAATATCTCCCGCCCTTGGGATTGAACTACCTCATTATTGACTGCAAACAATGCAGGATTCAACCCGAGAAAGCTTGCTCACTAAAGCCCCGTTTACATGACCATTTATACTTATGGGAGTATGTACGACCTCCGAAAGTGACACAAAAGTATTTACTTATGTAAGTATTTTACTCTGTAAGCAAACAATGTCATGCAAACAGGTCTTTCATTTACATAGGTGAGCAAAGTAATTGCGTAATGTCTTTAAATAGTTTGGTTGTCATTTTTTTCCAGAAAGTCAAGTTACTGTATTCTCATTTTAATTGTCTGGGTTTTCGAACATAAGGTTTTTGTCATAGACATGGCTGCAGCTGGACTAAAAAGAGGTTTAGCCTGGTGTGATGAAAAAACCGAATGATGAGTTGTGTAGAATGCCATAATCTATAACCAATTCAAATATGACGTCATCATGATCAGTGTCAGCAAATACTCCTGGGCTATAAATGTCCATGTGAACACATAGCAAATTTTACCTTTTTATATTTTTTATATTTACTCAACATGTAAACATAATGATGGAGTAAATGTGTGCATGTTAACGCGGCTTAAGGTTTATGCTACAGAAATTAACCTATTTGATACAGATTCGAACTTATTGCAATATAAAAAAAAACCCATAAAAAATGTAAATTGCACAGTGAAAGGTCTAAGGTTTTCAGTACACACAAAGTTTTAATAAACAATCATGATTGGTTTCACAGTAATGGTCCAATAACAAAGCATACTAAGTCTAAGTCTAAGTGTTGCCCTAGAAACTGAAAATTAAACAATTTGACATAATGCCTAAATAAGGCCACTAGCTTGATGTACCTGCACAGTTTCTTGAAGGAATATCCAAAGGTTCAGGAGATTTTCAATGGAAAACGTAAAAATACAAATTTTAAGAAAATTCAAAATAGCAAAAGCCACAGCTGGACCACTATGTCATTATATGTTTCATGGTCAAATTTGTTTCCACTGTTTGTAAAATCTAAAATAACATATTTTTGTAAGATGATTTCGGCCAGGCAGAGGCTGAGTTCAATTTTGTCTCCATGGAAACAGAACTTAAATACTTTGTAAAATCAAAAATAGCACAAGGCACATCTACAGTATCTGAAGGATGTATGTATCAAGATGTATACCAAATGATTTCAATTATTTTCCCTTACGTCTTTATGCCATAGTTGATCAAAAGGATGCTTGGATTTTGGAGAGTGTAATTTGATTGACATTAATTTCATTGATAAACCTTCCAAGTCTTGAAGGGATGTCTCTTATACATCTAACGCAGTTGTGAATTTATTCAGTAGTCTCTCAAAATCTTGGTATACTTTCTTTTGGACGTCAGTATAGTTTTCGAGCTATGCTCCGGACACGGTTTCGGAACAGACGAACGAACGGAGGGACAAAGTCAGTTTTAATATCCCCCGCCAACATACTGCTAATTAATGTCACTCCATATAAGGATTTGGAGAAGTCACGAAATTCGGACAAGTTTCCTAGATACACCAGATGCTTTCGTAATTGCAGATGAATTATTGATAAAACAAAATAGACCTTTATACAGGGGCGACAAAAACCAGCATGAGTATAATATATACACAGTTGTAACACACAGCATACATATCACGTTTGATGCACAAAACAATTTGTGAGCACCAAACTGATTTTCTTGATCATGGATGTTTAAGCCCCCAACCGCGACTCACACACATACACATGCATATATCACTCATTTTGGTTTACAAACTGTCTTAGAATTCTTTATTGTTCTCTTCTGTCCCGGCTTCTTTGCTGTAAGCGGTGTACTTGAAATTGTCAATTGTCTGTCAGTTGACACAACCCTGTTTGTTTTTACGAGTTTCCCCTGCAAAAACTTACTGAAGAGTTTATCCTGTTCCACTGTAGACTTGCCGCTCCAGCACACGAATATAATGAACACGAAAATAATGCATCCGCGGAGTCGGTGCATAGTTCCCTTGTCCTGGTGTCCATACAAGGCCCTGTGCATGTCAGCGTATTGAAATTTTACGATTGTGTGGAGTTTTTCAACAAGGTCCTGAAGTTTTAATGATTTCCAGTTAGTGCGGAGTTTAATAACATTGTTCATATACTCTCGCACGCGTTGTTTGACCAATGTAACGGGGCTGTCCTGCTTGCCATTTTACTTTGTAGAAAGACATCGTTTTTCAGGCTTGATAACATTTTCTTGAGAAAACAGTAAAAGGTTGGTAGAATGACTGTATATAGATATAGATCTACCCTTTGAAATCCTCTCATCCTTAACTTAATCACTTAACATGCATGAATGTAGGTTTTAAAGAGTTACAGGGAGAAAAGTAACGGGAAAACAGAAACAGGTAAAAAACAAGAGTAAAAACCGATGAAAGGTAACACTTGATAATGGTATGTTTTGAGGATAAAAGTGATTACTTTATTTCCTAGCAAAAACCGTTACTTCTTTCCGTTACTTTTTTTCCGAGCGCGTATAGAAGTGAAATTCTTCATATTCAGCTGCAGGTGTTTTAACTCCAGTTTTTACAAGAAGCTTGTAAATCCTACCAGATAGGTACTAGATATTAATTATTTAACCAAACAACTCAACACAGCCTACATATAGTAGTGAGCAGATTTTTATTTCAGTCAACGCAAGGAATCTTCATAACGCTCTAATATATACACATTCATGAAATCAATTAAACCGTAAATTACATTATTAAATTTCATTAAAGTATCAACTAAACTTTTATGATATACTTGTACCTACACTTGTACTTATCTATATGCTGTACCTTTTGGAGTGAATGCAAAAAAAACCAACAACTGTACTTTTATGTTATGTATGACTTTAACGGGTAAGCGGCCTCTTAAAGAATAGAAATGCACATGCAGCTGCATAGTTATTGAGTTTATGATTTACCGAATAATTGTTTCCACTTTCAACAGATAACAAACAAACCTTTCCTTCACTAAAATAATTTTCAATATATTTAGACTCATGAAACTGTTTCAAAAAGCGCACAAGTGCATAAACAGGCCATGAATCATAAATATGAACGATTACAGGGTTATTGACACTTTACTGAACATTTTATCACAAATCCAACCGTTATATACAGTGCATATCAGTGCATTATCCAACAGTGCATATATTTGCTGCTTCATAACAAATATTACGCTTCGGACGTTATCGGACGCTCTCGGACGCCCCCGGACGTTAAATAGTAGTACCCTTTAAAACAACGACTTGTAACATAAATGGTATCTAACACACACTCGTGTAGTAATCTCTATTCATGAGGTTCAGTATTCCACTACATCTGGAAATGAGGTTCTCATTTATCCTACAAGTCGTTGGTATCTAACAGACACTTGTGTAGTAATCTCTATTCATGAGGTTCAGTATTCTACTGCATCTGGAAATGAGGTCGTCAATGTGAACTTTCCAGGTCAGCCTTTGGTCAAAGAAGACCCCCAGCAATTTATACTCTTCTACAAATTGAACTTGGTTATTTCCATATACATGTAGAAGCATTGGAGACGGATGAAGTGCATTTCTGGCACTGGTTCGGGAGCTGATAAATCGACCTTGATCCAATTCTACAAAGCCTTAGTTCTTCCCCGTTTGGATTATGGGAGTGAACTATACCAATCTGCAGCAGCATCCCGTCTTGTTAAGCTTGATATCATTTGCTCAATAGCTTCGGAAAAATGGAAGAATGTTCCAAAGGCAAAGCTGCGATTTTGTTCTTGATATTTGGCGGTTTTTAAGGAAACTATGAATGTAGTTTATAAGATTACCCAGTAGATGTTTACTAAGTAGCTTTTGAATTAAACCATTGTGCCATACCATATCAAAGGCTTTGAGAAGTCAAAGAATACAGCGGCCGTATACTGGTGTTTAGCTTGGCCCAAGAAGATATCGTTTTGTAACCTGGCTAAGTGGTCTTTGGTGCTAAACGCATTTGTGAAACAACTTTTGTCATGTTTCAGTAGATTGGTGCAATGGAGATAATGGGTTAACCTTTTTGTTTACAATTATCTCCATGCATTTACCTAAATTTGAGGTTAGAGAAATTGGGCGGTAGGAGTTTTTAGGTTTTTGGTATGGGGATGATTTTAGGAGTTTTCCATTGGTTTGGAACTTCCTCTTTATTCAATATTTGGTTGAAGAGTTTTAGGATTTGATTTTTGAAGTTATACGGTAGTTGTTTTGTTATGTGATAGCTTGTTAGATCCAGGTCAGGGGCAGTGTCTGTGGTCCTGGATTGTAGTGCATGATCGAGCTCTTCCATTGTGAGATTGTGATTTAGTTTGAGCTCGTTATATGGGGGTTGTTTGGTATATTTAGGGGTATTATTGATGGTAGGCCAATTGAGGGAAGTCAAAACATATATAGCCTATAAATCTATAGTTGTTGTTCTTGTAAACGCAACGTGTCAAATTGTAATTGAGTTCAAGTAATTAGCAACCAGTTAATCCTTTGTTCTTAAATCAAGCTACTGCTAAGATGGGGCGCATCGCATTTGAGCAAATTTTTAACAACCAATATTGACATGAGAGCGGATCGAAAATGATCAACAGAACGGACGCGCTCAAACGTTGAGTGTGATTACAGCTTACTAACGCCCCTAACGAAGATCGCTGTACTGCATATGCCGACTACCTCAATGAGAACTACGCCACTGCGGAGTCGAGGTATCCACCATAACTATGGGCAGAAATTTCCTCTTCTTCAATGCGAACCAACAATGCTGCTGAATCCTTTCACGTGCATTTCAATGTTTTTATGAATGCATAATATCCTGTTCAAAATCCTACCTTCCACCTTCCAGTGATGAACAAGGGGTAACAGATATATTCTGACGAACAGAACAGAACAGAAGTTTATTCTCATACATCACATACAGTGCTATAGAGCATACATAAGTACATGTATATAATACATACATACAGACATGTAAATACAGAGTACAAATACAATATTTACATTCGTGTAAAATCTTTACGTTACATTTATATTTTCTATGTAAACAAAAGTAATCCAGATTTTACATATTTTGCTACTTTAATTAATAATGGTTTATATGAACAGTTCATCAGTTGTCTAAATTTATCAATACTTGGATACATACAAAAATTGTTTGGGAGATACAAAGATCGTTTAAACTTGGACATTGTAGCAACAAGTGAAATTCATCGCCAATGTTACCATTACATAATGTACATAATTTATCTTTATCAACATTTGACCATCTACCTTTTTCTATTGGTAACCTATGATTTGCAGTTCTGAACTTAACTATCCACTTTGATAAATTAAAGGGTAGACATAGCAAGTAATCATCAAGTTAAGGCTTTTCTTTAAACATAATATAACAGATCATTTTTATTCACGAAATTATTAGTTTGATAAATGTTCTACATATTGGCTATACTCTCCGTTCGAAAACTCAGCCACTACACAGCTGGCAAAATTGTATTATCAGTTGTGGCATGTGTGCAAATGCGTTTAGGTGTAATTGAGTCTTAGATAACAGTCCATGCACGTGCTCCGACTAATTGTAAATGTAGCAACGTAAGCTTCGACTGACCACTCGGATGACATAGTTATTGATATTAGACTGTGAAGCCACGAATTCTTATCAAGAAATCAAATAGTTATCACTCAATCCTTCGGCTATGGCATCTGTTAGTTCAATTATCAAACGGAGAAATTCATTTCTTAGGGTCAAGTCAACTACTTGTTATTCAACTTTTCGGCCATTGCATCTGCCAGCCAAATTATGAGCAGAGATAACTTTGTGGTAAAGTTTCCGACACGTGTTCGTGGCTGAAGCCAACAAAGAGATCTCAGCTGTATAAAAGAATGGTGAGAATTTAAGATCTTCAGTCTCTCATTACACATCCTACAGCCCTAGGTAAGTCACAGTTATTTTCTTATTCTAAAGTTTTATCTTAAAGTATCTTTACGTTTTACTTAAAGTTGGATACGTGTTCCCAGGCTCAAAATAGGGGTGGTGCGTTCTGTGTGAAATAAACAACACAAACTATTAATTAGACATTATAAA
>JAUELE010051145.1:0-15783 GCA_031471655.1 Diodora aspera
CCAACCTTTCAAGTTTTAACCATGTTACTATTTTTAGTACTGATGAACTGGCTTATTGAAACATATTTCTATCTCCTCATGCAGCAACAGTGCTCTTGATGCTTTGATTTTGGAGGAGGGGGAGACATCTGTGTTTTACGTAAACACACGTTCTAGTTTAATAACTGGAAATAGCGCTATACAAATGTATAGATATTATAATTATTATTATCATTGGTACATAACTGGTTTTCTCAAGAGCCAAATATTATTGTCCTTATGTCCGACCATGAAAACTATCTTGGTGCTGACCATAGATATCGTTGGGCTACTCTCTCTATGACATGGCCTAAAGGGATCCAATATATTACCTAGACGGTACAGCATACTGTAGTATCTAAATATAATATTTCCTTGACGGTTTTAAATTTCACACTGGCCGATGCACATAAATGATGACCAAAATCAAAGAAAATCCATAATCCAAACAAATATGATTTCCTTCGCAATTGTTAAAGAGAGAAAACATTATTACACCGCAGATATATGTATTGCATAATGGCTGCGAATCTATATTCAAGCATCCCATTTATCCTTAACCCTAAACCTAACTACCCCCTCCGCCACTATCGCGTACGTATAAAATGTGCTGAGGCCAAATGGAAGCCCTACGTAAAGTCGTGATAATATGGTCCCGACCCGTTCAATAATAGTCTTGATGATGCAATAAACAGCTGATAAACCAGTGAAATATTCAGTATCGATCTGCAATAAATGTCATTAATCTTTAGATTACAGACACAAGATGTATTTGTCGTGCCCAATTCTAGGAATTGCACAATCTTGGGGTTGGGCAAAGGCATTGCCCCATTCCAGGGAATGGGGCAATTGTATAATTGCAAGCCATCAGCCATTCACTGGGTTTGGGCAGGAATGTTGCCCATTACTGGGAATGAGCAATTTCTAGATTTGGGCACGACATATGCATTTGTAACCGTTTTGTTAAGTACACCCCCTCCCCCATTGTCGAATGCCTTTCTGAGTACTCCTCTGCCACTTACTGCTTGATCACATTCCGCGAGTAATTGATATTACGTGTGGTGTGTGCCTATCCGTCTTGCACAAATAGCAAGTATGTATGAAAAGGCACACATGAATCATTTCGTATATCAACGACTGCACTAAATTTAAGCATGTTAAGCTCTTCATTCATAACATGTCTTTGACATCCTTGGATTCAGCCGAAAAAACAACCATGACAGTTTAACGGCTAGGTAGAAGCATCTCTGCTAATTTAGGAGTGGACGCTGAAAGCAACATGGAACATATAATTCCCATAATCGTAGTCCTAATAGCTCCATTCAAAGACAATTTTGAGATTTAAGATGTCATTCACTGCTCTGTAATGACCTAATAGAGCATCCACTATCGTTACTGTCACATTTGAGTGTGGATGTTATATTTCGAATGTCGTGTTAGATGTTTAGTACATACTGCTTGCAAATTATGTCAATTTAATGTCTTATTTAATGACTGCTTTGAAGTGTCTTAGGAAATGATGCACATCAGTGAAGAAATTTGACAGAGGAAATTTTCAAATTAAAGAAGATGATGTCAAGCCTTCCTGAATGTTCAAAATATGTAGCAGTTATGCGATACAATAATTGTAAAATATACATGACGTTATCCATAAATCATACATAAACTGCAATCCATTAAATATACTTTTTTGGCAGCGGTGGAATTAGCTTCGAAAAGGTTGAGAGTTTCGATGATGTTTTTCGTTATATTTCAATATTTCAGCCATAACACAACGTGATGCGCAAGGTGCACACCGAGCGAAAAGAGAGTTCATAAAAGGGATCGATAGAAAGGAAAGTGAAAGCAAAAGATCCCCTTTTCCGTCGCCTACGACAAGCATTGGGTTATTTAAGCCCTATTCTATCTAAGTGACAACACGTCACTCCCTAGAAGCTCCATGGTGTGGCTCCGACAGGAAAGAAAAATCAAGCACAATAAGTTTCTTTCATAAAAATAAGTCTGTCATTGTTTTTTCTTTTGAAGTTTGAATCATGAAGCTTGAAAAGCAACATGACCTCCATGATCAGTTGACATATCATAACACTATTAAAGCAAGTATCAACTGCAATTATAAGCAGGCTTTTAAGCAATTGTGTGGACAAATTGAGAGCAGAAAACATATTTTTCAATGTCAACAACAGACATCACGTCAACGAATTCTAGCAATGTAATCCTTGTCCTGCATCGTCCTAACTGATTCAAACGCAGTTCCCACAAAACAATGCGAAGAGGTAACAAGATACCCTTGATAGTGTCGTGACGTGAACGCAACGACAGCAACTCGGCGGGGAAATGTCATTTGTGACTCAGAAATTGTAGATGTTGTGATAGTCTTGGTACAGAAAAAAAGTGAGCTGATAGATAACATATTGTTTTCGCTGAGAAAGTGAGACATGACCGTATCAGCCATCACTAAGGTAATTTAAGGAAATGTGTTTTATTTTCTCATTGAAATGTTTTTTGTTTTTTTTTAGCTTCACTGTATCAATCAGACTTCAGTGTTATTGTTCAACACAACACGAGAACATTGTGTATAATCCTTTGTTTAGAAGTAGATTTACAAACACGGAAGGTAATAGTTCATTTTCTTGAAACTGTTATTTCGACAGAGTGGAAGAGTAGAAAACTGATCATTCGAAAATGTAATTTATGCACTGGTTGTTACATGACAGTTCAAAGAGGAAATCAGTGGCAATGATTGGACGATAAAATAGTAAATGTTCATGTCATACAGACGAAAGTCATAAAATGAATGAAAACTTGGTTTTGTATCATTTTACAGCCAAACATAGGTTTGAAAAAATAAAATATCCCTGGAGAGTACACAGGTAGTTGTCTACAAGCAATACCCAGTATAAGAAACACTACCAGTTTCCCAAACCTTCACTCTGAATCTGAATGTAAATTCCGAGATCAGAAAGCATATCCACAAATCGACCCTTCTCTTTAAAGTGATCGTAGCAGACAATGGGCAATTTCAACAGCTATCCCTGATATCAATCAAGTTGTCTGCAAATTGTATTGAGGATGTCTTGTAATTGGGCATGAAAGGTTCTAGTATGAGACGGTTACATATCTTAATTATGTCTCAAGAAGTACGGATTCAAGGAGGATCTTTGGCTTTCTGACACGTAATGAAAGCAAGCGAGATGAGAAGTGATTCTACCTGTCACTACTCTGAAACAGCATCCAGAGAATCTTACATCAACATCTACTCGTTGATCCGGCAATGGCTGTGAAGTGACGAAAAGCCTAAGATTCGTTTCATGCTAGTGGATACTGCATTTTAAAGGTTCATGAAACGATATATGCCTAAGTGCTAAAGCTTTTTGGACTTGAAGATGTGATGTGATAATTGCATATTGGCAGTTAAAGCTTCGTCAACAGTGTTTTATGTATTGCTAAATATTGATTTATTAATTATTTAATACTCATCGTTTTGAAAAAAAGTAAATGTGGTCAAGAGACCTTAAAGCTGACCAGTTTTCCCAGAAAATCCTTATACAGAAGGAATTATATATATCGCAAAGAAAAATCTACAATATATGCATTTAAACAACATTATAAACCGTTCAAACTGACTATTAACGCCTTTAAATTTATTTAATCAACGTTTGGATCAAGATGCTTAATGTACACTATGATCAAGCATGCTATCACCTTCCAAAGAATACCATTCATAGAAGCTTAACGTGCAGGTTTCGGTAATATATATTTGCAGTAGCGCAGGTCTAATAGACATACTATTAAGTGTAAAGGTGTATTACACAGCAAAGGGACAAACATGTTTACAAATTACCACCTATCTGCAGTGGCTTGGTATTGACCTATTAATAAATAATGATATATTTGTTCAACAAACATTTGGAAATTGGGATACACTCACTTGCTGAAAATACTTCAATATCTGGTATTTGCTTATGCTAAAGGCTGAAGTCAACGGAATGTTGAGAATATATGATATTTGATCTGTCTCATATAAATATTCCCACTGTCCCCACGCAAAGAACCAACGGTCACGTTTGGTTAATGCTGGCGCGTTCTTGTCGATTTAGGTTGGCTTCCGATATTTATCTAAATGCATGAATTTCCTTCAGAGTGGAACTCCCGTGGACTGATGTCATGTATGCTTTACTTTGTCTCAGAATTTGTTTGATATGTTCATAGAAGACGAGAAAATTCCGCCATGACACAGACGCAGCAATGAGAACGTCAATTGATATTTGAAATCTTGTCTTCGTGATGATGTCATTTCGTAAGTTTTACCCTTTCCATTTCGTATGGGTCTTTCACTTGCCCTTTCCAGTAGTTTACACGATTAGTTTATTGCAAAAGGAAAGTCTGTACCCGTGGTCGAGAGATTGGAGATTCGTGTGGAGAGAACCGCGAGACTTTGAACCCATACCATTTGGGTTCATGACCTGTGGATGTATGAGTTATGTAGGGCAGCTCGTTAGTCCTATAACCATTGGTCTGACCCAATTTGTAAGCATTGGTCTGACCCAATTTGTAAGTCTTTCCCTAACCTTGCCCTAACTTTTAACATAACAATAAGACACTATAACAGATCTGTAACGTTGATACAAACCCTGAATCTCAACCTGAAGAACACTTTTCGAACTAATGGACTGTCGATCTAATAGGAGGACCCACTTCTTCCACAACCGAGCCACTGCTTCATTATTTATTGTGTCATGATTACAAATCTAAGTAGATGGATTTTGAAGCAGCTGTCTCCTGGAGGTGTTTGATAAGTATCCATCTTATTCGTCCGACAGACGAAAGTGCAGACAATTAAAAAAGGTTTGTTGGTTAATTGATTTCCAGTGGAACTCAACAATATTTTAGCGATATGCCGACGTTCGCCATTTAAGTAGAGAAGGAAAGGTCGCATCACTATGGGTTTGATGCGGTGAAACCTGCGAGCTGCGGCTGGCAGTGACGAACCAGCGCTGAGACTTCGATGTGGCAGTGCATCGTATCATCACTGCGGCTGGGCTTTCCTGCCGCTTCTGATGAAAATGTTTATTTGACATAAATAATAGTGAGTGAGTGATTTGTAGTTTTACGTGATTTTCGGCAATCTTTCAGCCACATCACCACGGTGTCGGAGCTCCTGTCTCTCCGGGCTGAAAGAGAGGCGCCCATCAAGGCTTGGCCGAGGCACTAACTCATAAATAATCATGACATTTATAATCTCTAATCGCTAATGTCCAGGTCATGAAGGGGAGCGTTGATATGGCATTTAATGTTGTAACGGCATAACATCAGAATGATTCAATTATTTTGAAATAGACCATGAGAGCTGTGTCATGTTCAAAGTTACTCTGAATATAAACTGCACTTGGGTTGTTCCATTGTTGCTGAGACCCGACGTTCATCAACCTGCATGAGCTTACAATACTTATCTACATTCCGATCCGACTACGAGTGATCTTGGCAGTTCATTTCCATAGCTGTCACTTACATGCACATGTATATCATGTCATACCGTGTGTACGCTGTATGGAGGGTGTCGTTTTATTGGCCGTTAAAAGAGCCAGTGGGGTGCAACTTTGCAGGTCAAATGTCGCAGAATAAATGTTTCGAACCATATTGATAGGACAGTGCCATAAACGGAACAAGGACATAGATTATGCTTGTAAGAAACACAAAACTGAGAGAGAGAGAAAGAGAGAGAGAGAGAGAGAGAGGCACAAATACGTGGTTAAAATAAAGTGCCTTCAGTGTCCTTGGGACTCCTTTAATTGAGAATGTATGTTTTCTTGCGTCTAAAATCATGCATGGTAAAGATAAATCTTTTGGAGGTTCCCAGTTCAATGAAGTTGCAGAGAAGTTTCTTAGACTTAAGATCAGAGAATGGGGAAACAGGCTCAGTTTCTCCCGCATCTGTTGTCGATTGTGAAGGCACCAAGCTTAGGTCAGTAGAATGTTGACATGGACTAAATATTGATGTTGATGCATCCTGTCTTTGTGTTCGTTTTAAGGGTTCCGGTTACAAGGAACGATCGGACAAACATTTAAAAACTAACACAAATCAGCAGATTACTGCTAGTGTTTCGAAATAGTGTACGTTATAAGACAATCAATAATGTCTGTTGATCGAACATTTATCTGTAATGGAACATACAATTACATTATAAACAATCCTGTGTTTTAAAGCTTTATTTCTGGATTTGAACAAATCATCGAATGCCAAATTGTGCAAAGAAATCCCTCATAGTTTATGAGTTCTAGCTCGGAAACAGTCCCAACCCAATAACTTAAAAAACTTGAGTTCTTTTGCACTGAAAAACAAAATAATTCAAAATGTTAGATAGTTCAGACTATCGAAAGGCACCACTGTACTGGTTTAGCTACAAATCTGTCAAATTTTGCAAAGAAAGTCCACATAGTTTACGAGTTCTAGGTCGGAATCAGTCCCTTATAGATATTTTAGTTGAACTCTTTTGACCTGAAAAACCTAAAAAAATCAAAACCTTAGATCGTTCAAACTATTAAACGGCACCACTGCACTGGTCAAGTTATAAAACTGTCCACTTTAATACAGAAATTCCTCATAGTTTACGAGTTCTAGACCGGAAACGGTCCCTACCCCACATTTTCTAAGTTGAGCCCTTTTGGCCTGAACATTAAAAACAAAGCAAAATCTTAGATCGTTCAAACTACCAAAATGCACCACTGCACTGGTCAAACTATACAACTGTAAAGTTTCGTAAAGAAATTGTTCATAGCTTACGAGTTCTAGCCCGGAAACGAAATGATTACAGACGGACGGACGCTCGCCGTACTTTTCACTTATACTAAAAGCTCAAATTGGTTGAGTTAATGGATGTTAGCTTGCCAACGTTTATTTATCATGTAAGAATGTAAAACAACATAGTGCGAACATTTGTATTCATAGTCTGTCTATGTCATTTTGGACACACCATGCATCTCACTCATTGGAAAATTTATATTCGCAGGAAGTTTTGAAAACGGAGATGTTAACATTGAAAATGAATTGTTTATCATTCAATCGAAATTTCCACATGACATTGATAGGGCTCACATTCTGCATCTCAGTTTGCAGAAACACTGCTTGGAAAATTCGTAAGAAAGTTAAAGTAAATGGATACAACAAAAGGTCACCAAATTATATTCTAGTCCATGCTTCTTATATCGAATGCATGTGTGCAAGCCTTGCACAGTGTTTGACATTACATCAAGAAATCATGAAACACTCATATTGGTGATAAACATGTTTCAGTTTGGCTATTTGCTCTAAAAATTGATTGAAACCAATGTTTTGAAAGAAACTTCTGTGAAACGCATTTAAATGTTAAAAGCTGGTTCCTGCTGATCTCGATCGTCAGGCGTCTTGAATAGTTTATCGCCTTTTTGATTTAGCAGTTTGTTCAACTAACTGATACGTCTATTTATTAGAATTTCCGCTTAGTAACTGAGTTTCATTCAACCATTGATTTGAAGCATGCCAACACTCAAACAACCTTCCATCAGTGCAAGCTTTCTGAGCGACATGGAATAGCAACCACTTTGATTTTAACAGGGGCGTGATTATGGGTTTCAAAGTACAAATCGAAGTAATACTGGTTGTACCAGAGCGACATTTGAAATGATTTGTTCAATTCCCTCTACGACAAAGGTGTTATTCTCTAGTCCCAAGAAACCAGACACGTTTTTATGGACAATTAATAATCAAAAGGAGATCAGGCTTATACTGATATGAAATGAAGCGAACATTCTGTTTTGTTCCATATCATTGTATAAAAAGACCATTCGAACATTCTTGCCGGTTTCAGATTGGAGTGAATGTGCACTTCTGGAGTACTGCTTCATGGAAGGTATGATTTTATATCTGGACATGCTAAAGACATGTGTTCATTTTACACAGCAATTTCTACCTAAACTCTAAACTTTGCGTGCAGACTTCGTGGTATAGTTGGGCGAGTTTAACTAATGTTTTACGTTGCAAGGGCAATATTTCAGCCATAAAGCAAAGTGAAGTGCAAGGTGCGCGCTGAGGGGAAACATTAAAAGAGAGAAAATAGCAAAAACGATTGAAACCAAATGATCCTCATTCAGTCATTTACGACAAGCGTTGGATTACTGGGTTCCGGTTCTGTTTAAATGACAGGAAATCACTCCCAGGAAACTGAACAGGCTTCGTAGTACATGTAATAGCAACGGGTCTGTCGATATGTAGAGTAGTTGTTCAATTGCGAAACTGATTAAGTTTTGTCAGCAGATTTAGAGATATATTTGGTACCAAAGAAAGATTTAGTTTGCCGGAACCAAGAAAATGTAATGTCTCTCTGATTATTGTTCTTATTTAGACAACAGTGTCTGAAAGTGAAACCTCAATCAATTCAAATCCCAGTCAATTATAATCTATCAGACCGTTTCCTCTCGTTCCCGTAAGACCTTTGTCTTCCTCATTTGCGATATTGAGCACAAAACAAACCTCTACTTGCCGCATGATATTTGTTTGAGGAATGGTATTTAATATATTGTAGAGCATATGTGTTCTAATTGGGTTTCCAACAAAACAGAAATTATCTGACTTCATTTCGTGCTTCTAATAGGAGTTTCACTTTTGGCAGCCGGTCCTTCGCAAGTCAATTAGCTGAATAATTTTATCACAGGACTTTAGTGAAAATATGTCAAAACATTGTAAACTTTACTTGAGAAACGATAACGGAATCGACCGTTTGCTGTTTACTGAAATACAACCTTTGACTGCAGCTAATTGTGATTGATTCACCTGTCAGCTTCTTTCCGAACAAACATTCCTCACTAATTCCAAGGTCTTTTCCTTTTTATCGAAGATCTATAGAATAGTCTTCAGGACCACCATTTAACGTTGGATAATGCCATGCCTGTTTGAGAAGGCCTACATACACATAGCCAAGTTACGTTGCCCCAAAAGATATTCAAGATCTTTCTTCAGCGAAGATATAGGTAGCCTGTGCTGTTAAATAAACAGCCTTAATACAACTATCTTGTTTGTCTTAAAACTCGATTGCAACAAAGCATCCTTCCATAACTGATTTTCGCAAGTGCACAATTGTCCTTACGTTCAACCAGGACTGACCATCGATATCGTTTGTTATCTCTCTCCATGGCATGGTCAATACTGATCAAAGATGGACTTTACAGCATATTGCAGTATCTAAAATACATTTCCTTTGACCGTTTCATTTTCATACTGTATACATGCACATGAGAATAAATGTACGACAATGGAATTGAACGTTTGCTGTGCACTGAAAGACACGTTTGACTGCATCTGCTGATGATTGATTCACCTGTCAGCTTCTCTTAGAACAAACATTCCTCACAATTCCAAGGTATTTTTGTTGTTGTTGTTGATCTATGATCTATAGAAGAGTCTTCAGGACTATCATCTAAACCTTAGATAATGCCATACTGCCTCAAGATTTGTTCAGGTTCTTTCTTCAGCGGAGATGTGGTAGCCTGTGCAGTTAAATAAGCAGCAAAATTACAATTCGCTTGTTTCTTTTCGAACTCAATTGCAATAAAGCAAACTTACACCTCATCTTCAAACTCCAAAAAGTGCAGAATACAGGCGCCCGACTGATCACGATGTCCAGGAAATCTGCTCAAATCACCCAAATGTTAAAGGAACTCCACTTGCTGAAAATAAAAGATCGCATCAAGTTCAACATTCCATGTCTGGCTTTCCGGGCATTGCACTCTCAGACTCCTGTATACCTGGCTGAACACATTAAAAAGTACAAGCGCACAAGAGCTCTGCGTTCTGCTGACCGAAATCTTCTGACAGTTCCATCAACCCGAACGTCTCTGGGCGACAGGTCATCTGAAACGACAGCACCACAACTGTGGAACACACAGCCCCGTCTACAGGACTATGAACCTTTCAATTCTCACCTAAAGACCCACCTTTGTAGATAATCTTATCCCTACCTGTAGCTCTTCCTATGTTGTGTTGCCCATGTATTCAATAACTGAAAATAGCTCTTTACAAATGTATTGATATTATTATTTTTATTATTATTATTATTACATAACCGGTTTTCTCAAGAGTCAAATGGTCCTTATGCCCGACCAGGACCACTATCTTGGGGCTGACCATAGATATCGTAGGGGGGGGGGGGGTTCTCTCTCCAAGGCATGGCCTAAACGGATACAGCATACTGTAGTATCTAAATATATATTTCCTTTGACGGTTTCATTTTCATACTGGATGCATGCACATAAATCATGACCAAAAGCAAAGAAAACCCATAATCCAAACAAATATGATTTCCTTCGCAAATTGCCGAAGAGCGAAAAAATGTTTATGTACAGCAGATATACGTATTGCATAATGGCTGCGAGTCTATACTCCAGCATCCCATTTATCCTTGACCCTAAACCCAACTATCGGGTACGTATATATGCGGAGGCCAAATTGAGGCCCTGCGTAAACTCGTTGGAATATTAACCCGACCCGTTCAATTATAATCTTGATGATGTAATAAACAGATGATAACCATTGACATATTCAGTATCGATCTGCAATAAATGTCATAATTCTTTAGATTACAGGCACACAAGGTATGCATTTATAACCGTTTTGTTAAGCGCACCCCTGCTCCATTGTCGAATGCGTTTCTGAGTACTCCACTGCAACTTTCTGCTTGATCACGTTCCGCGAGCAATTGATATTACGTGTGGTGTATGCTTATCAGTCTTGTACGATTAGCATGTACGTATGAAAAGACACACATGTATCATTTCGTATATCAACGACTGCACTGAATTTAAGCATGTTAAACTGTTCATCCATAACATGTCTTTGACTCAGCCGAAAAACAACCATGACAGTTTAACGGCTAGGCAGAAGCATCTCTGCTAATTTAGGAGTGTACGCTGAAAGCAACGTGGAACATATAATTCCCATAATCTTAGTCCTAATAGCTCCAATCAAAGAGAAATTTGAGATTTAAGATGTCATTCACTGCTCTGTAATGACCTAATAGAGCATCCCCTATCGTTACTGTCACATTTGAGTGTGGATGTTATATTTCGAATGTCGTGTTAGATGTTTAGTACATACTGCTGGGAAATTATGTCAATTTAATGTCTTATTTAATGACTGCTTTGAAGTGTCTTAGGAAATGATGCACATCAGTGAAGAAATTTGACAGAGAAAATTTTCAAATTAAAGAAGATGATGTCAAGCCTTCCTGAATGTTCAAAGTATGTAGCAGTTATGCATTGTACATGAATTTATCCATAAACCGCAATCCATTAAATATACTTTTTTGGTAGCGGCGGAATATAGCTCCGACAGGGTTGAGAGTTGCAATGATGTTTTACGTTATGTTCTATATTTTAGCCATATCGCAACGTGATGTGCAAGGTGCACACCGAGCAAAAGGAGAAGGGATCGATAGAAAGGAAGGTGAAAGCAAAGGATTCCCATTTCAGTCACCTTGTACGACAAACATTGGGTTACTTAGACACTATTCTATCTTAGTGACACCACGTCACTCCCCGGAAGCCCCATGCTGTGGTTCCGACAGGAAAAAAGTCAAGCACAACAAGTTTCTTTCACAAAAATAAGTCTGTCATTGTCTTTTCTTTTGAAGTTTGAATTATGAAGCTTGAAAAGCAACATGACCTCCATGATCAGTTGAAATATCACAACACTATTAAAGCGAATATCAACTGCAATTATAAACAGGCTTTTAAGTAATGTTGTGGACGAATTGAGAGTAGAAAACATATTGTTCAATGTCAACAACAGACATCACGTCAAATGGATTCTAGTAATGTAATCATTGTCCTGCATTGTCCTAACTGATTCAAACGCGGTTCCCACAAAAAAACTGCGAAGAGGTAACAAGATACCTTTGAGAGTGTCGTGACTTGTATGCAATGACAGCAACTCTGCGGGGAAATGTTATTTGCGACACATAAATTGTAGATGCTGTGATAGTCTTGGCACAGACAAAAAGTGAGTTGTTAGATATTTTTTTCGCTTAGAAACTGAGATATGACCGCACCAGCCATCACTAAGGTAATGTAAAGAAATGAAAAAAATGTATTAAGTTTCACTGTATCAATCAGGCTTCAATTGTATTGTTCAACACAACACGGGAACATTGTGTATACTGCTTTGTTGAAAAGTAAATTAACAAACACGGCAGGTAATAGTTCATTTTCTTAAAATTGTTATTTTGACAAGAGTCAAATGGAAGAGTGACTAAGAAAATTGATCATTCGAAAACTTTTTTTATGTACTGGTTGTTTCATGACAGTACAAAAAGGAACTCAGCGGCAATGATTGAAAGCTAAAATAGTAAATGTTCATGCCACACAGACGAAAGTCATAAAATAAATGAAAACTTGGTTTTGTATCATTTTACAGCCGAACATAAGTTTGAAAAAATAAAATATCCCTGGAGAGTACACAGCTAGTTGTCTACAAGCCATCGCCAGTATGAGAAACAGTTGCAGTAGCTTACATGGAAGCCTTAATTCTGAAACTGAATGTAATTTCCGAGTTCAGAAAGCACAACCATAAATCGACATTTCCCTTGGATGTCTAGCTGGTCAGTGTTCTTACCAGACAGTGGGTATTTCAATAGCTGTCGCCGATATCAATCAAGTTGTCTACAAATTGTATTAAGGATGTCTTGTAATTGGGCATGAAAGGTTCTTGTATCTTAATTATGTCTCAAGAAGTACGGTTTATAGGAGGCTCTTTAGCTTTCTGGCACGCAATGAAAGCAAGAGAGATGAGAAGTGAATTTACCTGTCACTTCTCTTCGGCATAAACACGGCATCCAGAGAATCTTACATCAACATATACTCGTGGGTCCAGCAATGACTGCAGTGACGAACACCCTTAGATGTGTTTCATGCTATTAAGAGTGATACGACTGTATTTGACCAAATAAGTGGATACTGAGTTCTAAAGGTTCATGAAACTATATACGCCTAAGTGCTTAAGGTTTCATTTGGACTTGAACATGTGATGGGATAATTGGACACTGGTAGTTAAAGCAGCTTCATCAATAGTGTTGTATGTATTGCTAAATACTGATTTATTGTTCATTTAATACTCATCGTTTTGAAAAAAAGGTGGATTATGTCAAGAACTCTTAAGGCTGACCAGCTTTTCCCTGATAATCCTTATACAGAAAGAATTATATACATCGCGAAAGGAACATCGACCAGATATGCATTTAAACACAACTTTAAACCGTTCAAACTGACTATATACGTCTTATCGTTTATGTAATCAACAGTTCGATCCAGATGCGTAATGTACACCATGACCAAACAAGCCATCAACTTCTAAAGAATACCATTCATAGAAGCTTAACTTGCAGGTTTTGGTAATATAATTGTATTTGCAGTCACATAAGTCCAATAGACATAATATGAAGGGCAAAGGTGTATTACACAGCAAAGGGACACACATGTTTATGAATTTCCACCTATCTGCAGTGGCTTGGTATTGACCCATTAATGCATAATGATATATTTGTTCAACAAACATATGGAAATTGGGATACACTCACTCGCCAAAGATAACTGATAATGCTTCAATATCTGGTATTTGCTTATATTAAAGGCTGAAGTCAACGGAATGTTGAGAATTATAGGATGATATTTGATCTGTCTCCAATAAATATCCCCACTGCCCCACGCAAAGAACCAACGGTCACGTTTGGTTAATGCTGGCGCGTTCTTGTAGATTTAGGTTAGCTTCCGATATTTATCTAAATGCATGAATTTCCTTCAGAGTGGAACTCCCGTGATATGAGCTCGTGGATGCTTTGCTTTGTCTCAGAATTTGTAAAAAAATGTTCATAGAAGAAGACGAGAAAATTCCGCCATGACACAGACGCAGCAATGAGAATGTCAATTGATATTTGTAATATTGTCTTCGTGATGATGACATTTCGTATGGAAGTTTTACCCTTTCCATTTCGTATGAGTCTTTCCCTTGCCCTTTCCAGTAGCTTACATGGATAGGTTTAGTTAATTGCAGAAGGAAAGTCTGTACCCGTGGTCGGGAGCTTGGAAATTCGTGTGGAGAGAACGGCGAGACTTTGAACCCAGACCGTTCAGATTCATGACCTGTGGATTTATGAGTTATGTAGGGCAGCTCGTAAGTCCTACATACCATTGGTCTGACCCAAACTGTATGTCTTTCTCTAACCGTACCCTATTCCTAAACATAACCAAACGAAACTATAACTCATCTATAACGTTGATAAAACCCTGAACCTCAGCCTGAAGAACACTTTTCGAACTAATGGACTGTCGATCTAATAGGAGGACCACTTCTTCAACAACCGAGCCACTGCTTCATTGCTGCTATTTATTGTGTCATGATTGCAAATCCAAGTAAATGGATTTTGAAGCAGCTGTCTCCTGGAGGTGTTTGATAAGTATCCATCTTATTCGTCCGACAGACGAAAGTGCAGACAATTATAAAAAGTTGGTTGGTTAATTGATTGCATTTCCAGTGGAACTTGACAATATTTTAGCGACATGCCGACGTTCGCCATTTAAGTAGAGAAGGAAAGGTCGCATCACTAGTGGGGAGCTGGATGGGTTTGATGCAAGCTGCGGCTGGCAGTGACGAACCAGTGCTGAGACTACGACGTGGCAATGCACTGTATGATCACTGCGGCTGGGTTACCCTGCTGCTTCTGACTGAACATGTTTATTAGACATAAATAATAATGAGTGAGTGATTTTTGGTTTTGGCTGGATTTCGGCAATCTTTCAGCCACATCACCACGATGTCGGGGCTCCTGTCTCTCTGGGCTGAAAGAGAGGCGCCCACCAAGGCTTGGCCGAGGCGCTAACTTATAAATAATCATGACATTTATAATCTCAAATCGCTAATGTCCAGGTCACGAAGGGGAGCGCTGATATGACATTTAGTGTTGTACTGACAAAGTATTAAAATGATTTAATTATTTTGAAATAGACCATGAAGGCAGTTTCATGTTCAGAATCCCTTTTCTCTCATATTTATGTTCACAGTTCACTTGGGTTGTTCCATTGTTGCTGAGACTCGACGTTCATCAACCTGCATGAGTTTACAATACTTATCTACATTCCGATCTTTTCCTAGACTACGAGTAATCTAGGCAGTTCATTTCCATAGCTGTCACTTACATGCACATGTACATATGTCAGACCGTGTTTATACTGTATGGAGGGTGTCGTTTTATTGGCGGTTAAAAGGGCCAGTAGGTTTCAACTTTGCAGGTCAAATGTCGAAGAATAAATGTTTCGAAACATATGCATAGGTCATTGCTATAAACGGAACAAGGACACAGATTATTCTTGCCAGAAATGCAAAACTGAGAGAGAAAGAGAGAGAGAGAGAGAGAGAGAGAGAGAGAGAGAGAAATACATGGTTGATATAGCGTGCCTTCAGTATCCTTCGACTATAAGCTTGGGATCTTTTTATTTGAGAATGTATTCTTTCTTGCGTGTAAAGTTATGCAGGGTAAAGATAAATATTTTGGAGGTTCCAAGTTCAATTAAATTGCAGAGAAGTTTCTTAGAATTAAGATCAGAGAATGGGAAACAGGCTCAGTTTCTCCCGCATCTGTTGACGATTGTGAAGGCACCAAATTAAGGTCAGTAACATATTGACATCAATTAAATTAATATTGATGTTGATGCATCCTGTCTATTTATGTCTCCCCCTCAAAGGAG
>JAUELE010051256.1:0-14799 GCA_031471655.1 Diodora aspera
CTTTCGGACGTATGTATTCCACTTGAAATGACGTGCGACTTGAGGCTGTATCGACAGGAATTCTAAGACTGTTTTGAGATTGATTGTAATTTAGAGCCCATTCATAAACTGGTGACGACAATGAGTATTGGATTGAGTTGGAGATGTCTTCAGAAGTAAACTCGAGAGTCATCAGCTTTCAAATTGTCTGGAAATGTCCAGCAGCAAACGAAGTCAGTGGTTTTACAACCTTACAAGGCTTCTATGATTACTTTAAATTAAATTGAAAGCTTAAAATGAATTTAGTTTTAACTGTGTAGAAAATCAGTTCAACATTTGTTCAAGGCGTTTTGCTGTTGGCCTGATTTCCCATTTAACTGAATTGTATATATGTTCAGAAAGCAATTGATACACGTGGAGTGCATTCTTAGCTGTATTCATTAATGAGGCGAGTGAGTGGTAACACGTAGTTTTAACATAATGCAAATATGTAGCAAGAGCCGTAGTGAGAACAGATGCTGATGAACTCAGTTAAAAGCAAAATGAAAGTATTGAGCAACATGCTTTCACTAAATCTATTACTTATAAATAATTTTTATTCAGTCTGCTATCAACAACCATGTCACGATACACGACTTGCACTATTGTAATTTTCGGAATACATTTTTGTCAACACTTTCTGGACTTGTGAAATATACGTGAAGGTCAAGTGAGTTGTTGTAAGTAACGGTGGCGGATCCAGGGTGGGGGCATATACAGTAAAGAGTCCTCGAAGCCCGGATGGGACTGACGTTTTACATGGTGGACCACCCCCACCCCCCGTTCAAGTCGGACCCCCCTCCTTCCACAATCCTGAATCTGCCCCTGAGTTATCAAAATTAGGGTTGTATTTTAACTGCTTCTCAAACGGCGTAACATCCTCGAAATCCAGTTCATCTATGAATCCGCAAACGTTCCAGCATGTGCTCATGAATCGCTTCTGTTCACGATGATCGTCTCGACGCTGACGTGTCTCTGCTAACGCTCAACGAAGTAAACACGTTATGTGTTTGAATTTATCAAGAGTTACTTCTGGTGCAGGGAATGCAACATTTCATAGGTTGCCCATATTTAGCAGATTTGGACTTTCCATACCAGTAAAACGACTGTGGTGAATAGGAATGATTCTAGAGCATATGACGAACCGTTGGCGAATTCATAGTTACATGTACATGCCCTGCACGTCTAGAAAAAGTGGGTCCAGAAGCCAGAGTTAATAATTTCCCACATTGGATTGGTGCAACTGGAATCTATTTCCGTATGTCATGATTACCCAGACCTACTCAATGTTTCTATTGAATAACGGGTACACGTCTCCCAACTGCATTACTTCATTACAAATAAACAGATTTCATTTAGCTTCAGCACGATATACTTGGAGCAATGTACGTTGTGTCCTTCATTCATCGAAAAGTGCACAGACAGAAGACAGCTAATTCAGTTAAATTGGAGTTGGCAATAACATCCATGATCTGAACAAACACGTCTCAGAACCATTGATATACATGACTGCTACATTCTTTCATATTATAAATTTTAGTTTCATTTATTATGTTTGTGGCATGGGCTCGCCATTATAATTTACAGTAACCGGGGCGTGAGATAACGCAGTAGTTAGCGTTTCGGTCACGTAATTCACCAAACTTGGCAGGAATAGGTTCGAATTTAGTACGAATCTTTCAGTCACAGAAGTTGTTTAGGCGATACTGTGGTGATATGGCTGAAATATTGTCGAAAGCTACGGTGAATAAAAAGAAAATCGCTCACTTATTTCCAGTGTATAATTCTCTTACAAACTGGTCACATGATGACCTCACATCTGGTTCGTACGACTTCACCACATCAAAAAATACCTTTGTGCACAATGGTAAAACGACTTTCGTCCGACAGAAAATCAAAGAAAGACAGATAATCCGGTTTGCTGGTAATGGCCACAGAAAATAACAGTACATGCACCAGCCTAAAATGCAATGAAAACAGTTATTTAAAATGCAGACTTTGATTTTAGGCGTTGAAAGTACGTTTGTCACTTGACCGATATTCATACTTAAACCTCGTCTCACTGATCCAATATTAACACAAACCAACGTAACCTTTTCTTTATTTCACTTGATCCGCTCTGATTCGAGAAAATGAACCAGTGGCGCTATCATAACAAGTGCGGCGGAAATCCAATAATCGATCGGTTTTCGTCGGAGATTGACCATTCTTTCAAAATCATCCACAATCGTTGCAAATGTCTCCCTGTAGATTACGTCTCCTTCTTAGTACCCTTCCGGACGTATGTATCCCACTTGAAATGACGTGCGGCTCGAGGTTGTATCGACGTGAATTATAAGACTGTTTAGACATTGATTGTAATTTAGAGCCCATTCATAAACTGGTGACGACAATGAGGATTGGATTGAGCTGAAGATGTCTTCGGAAGTAAACTCGAGAGTAATCAGCTTTCAAACTGTCTCGAAATGTCCAACAGAACAGCAAACGAAGTCAGTGGTTTTACAACGTTACAAGAATAGTTTTTATATTTCAAATTAAATTGGAACCTTTAACTGAATTCAGTTTAAACTGTTTACAAAACCAGGTTGTCATTTGTCTTAGGCGTTTCGCTTTTGGCATAATGTTTTATTGAATTCTTTCGTTGTATAACATTTCAGTGTGGAGTGCTTTCTCAGCTGTATTCGTCAATGAGGTGAGTGAATTGTAACACGTAGTTTTAACATAATGAAATATTACGAATATAAAGCAAGAGCCATAGTGAGAACAGATACAGATGAACTCAATTAAAATAATAATGAAAGTATTGAGCAACAATTTGATATTTATTAATACTTTTTATTCAGTCTGCTTTCGTCAACAATGTCACAATACACGACTGTTGCACTTTTAGGAATACGTTAAGGTCAACTCCTTCTGGACGTGAAAGTCAAGGGAGTTGTTAGAAGTTATCAAAATCGGGATTGTGTTAACTGTTTCTCAAACGGCGTAACATTCTCGAAAAAATACAGGGCATCTATAACTCCGCCAATTATTTGAGTGTTTTGCTTAACAGGGAGGCGGGTTACCATCCTGGCCCTCCACAGCACAGATCCCAACACCCCTCACTCACCTATTGTACATGGATGATCTCGAACTTCTTGCCAAAGAAGAAGATAGTCTGAAGCATCTCGTTCTCCTTGTCGAGTCCATTTCCATGGATATTGGCATGTCATTTGAACTCAACATGTGCGCCACGTTAGATTTGTAACGTGGGAAAGTTCAAGAGAATGATGATGGGTCTGCTGAGGGGGTGAAGTGATTGAACATCTCGTCCTTGGCCAGTTACACACGTGCTTGGAAATGCAGGTGAGATATTTCTTATAAAATAAATAGTTTGCCGGCAAATTTATTTTCTCACACCATGACATAAAAAAATAGTTTTGCAAAGAAACTACTTCCAGCTCCCCCCTCTCCCCAGCTCGATAAAATCAAATGGTCGCTATCTTATGGCCCCAGGACATTTCCTGGGAGCCTCTGGCCCAGAGACCATGTGCCACCGCGTCCTCTCTATCAGGACCTGGACATACTTGAACGTGAATGCAGTAAAAATGCAACATTTTCCATCGTCGAAAGATCATCACAATCTAAGGGAAGAAAAGACGTTCGTTAATAACATTTAAAAATAGTTACGAAACTTTTAAAATAATACCTCTTACTTTAATTGCTTAACGACTACGATGCAAATTTAAGATGTCAGATGATACACGCATTAAAACCATTAGTGTAAAACTGTTTTCGCGATGTAATGTTTACATTGTTAAAGAAAACTTGCAATCTATTCTACTCACAAGAAACGTTACACCTTTCGGCGAATAGCTTGGTACAAAAGAACATGAGAACACGCAAACACGCAAACAACTGCATGCATATTAGATATTTGCTGTTACAAAGAAATCCAGCTTGCACGATCACCAATTTCTCATATGCAAATAAACTAGTCACTATAACGATCACCAATGTTTCATGCAACCGCACACAAAATACACCAAATCGACCAAATAGTTGGACACGAGAAACTACATTCAGTCAACACCATTCAGTAAAAGGGGACTTAAGTTTGCATAACTGTTAAAGGTTCTGGGATTGACCTTCTGAAAATGTTTGCATTTTCAGATATTGTTTGTGGATTCTTTACAGCAAATGCAAAGTGAATGTTGAATAACAATGTGTACTTTGATAAATTGTCACATAACGTTCTTGAAGGCGAATGAAGTGTCAAATTCCATGATTCAAACGTATAAAAATGTACTTTATTTCCGAAAACATTAAATAATGATACACTATCCTATTTTCTAATCTTACAGTAAACAATCAACTTCAAAAGTATAATGTCTATTTCACGTACTTTTGACCCAGGTAAACAGTCCAGACACTAACTCTGAATGTAACGGTTGTTTTGACCCCCCTTCAGCTCTGAGAAACGCTGTAACATAAAGATAAACAGCGAGTTGGTAAAAGTTGAAATACGTTTTTTCCTCTGTATCGTCTCTTTTGAGCTCCAGTATATCCTCGTATACGCTCCCTCTTTGGAAATGATATGACATCAAGAGATGTAAATGACCGAACTTTCACACTGCTCGATGCACAATGGGCTGATGCAGCTCAACATATAAAGCAAAGCAAGTCTGAATCATACAATCTCGGTGTAATAGTAACAACAATAGTAATAGTAATAGTAATATACTGACGTACAAAAGAAACAATACAAACTGATTTCAATTATATTCCTGTACGTCTTTATGTCATAGTTGATCAAAAGGATGCTTGGATGCGATGAGTGTAATTTGATTGACATAACTTCATTGATAAAACTTGAAGGGACATCTCTTGCATAGTATAACGTATATGTGCATTTCTTCAAAAGTCTCTTTACATCTTGGTATCGTTTCTTTTGATCGTCAGTATAGTAACAGTGACGGTAATAATGATAACTATTGTAATGACCACATGCATAGCTCTTCATCCACGCTTTAGAATTATCTGAGGTCACATAGGTAATTACAATTAACCCTGTTATTAATACAGTGTTCAGTCCACAACTATCCCAACTCCCCATAGAGCGTAGACGGCCAGCTACCTGCCACGAGTCAATAGAAGGTTAATATACACAAATCAGGGCAGTCAATCTTTTAGTAGACAGTTTGGAAGTAGGTGAGTATTTGCTGATTCATGATGACAGCAAAAATGCGAGCTACACAACCAATGAGTCCATGCTAACTGCATACATTTGATCTGCCCATGCTAACTGCCTTGATTACATTTGATACTCTTTGATTGCGTTCCTTGTTAAGTTATCTTCAAAAGCAATAGGTTTGAATAGTTAGTCCCCAGACGTTGGACCTTTGTCAAGACTCTGTGCAAACGCATAGGCAACCAAAACTCATCCATCTCTACTATACTCCTCTCAGCTTAAATCTGTCTCAATGACAGCTGGAAAAGACCAAGGAATAACTACCTTCCAGACATTGTTAATTAATGTTTGAGCAATTTATTAGGCGAATGCTAATTCATGATTGCAGAAAAATTGCCAGTCATACAACCAGATTGCTCCTGCTAACTATCCTGCATACATTTAATATTTTTGATTGCTTTCCTTATAAAAATATCCCCAATACTCAGGGTCAAGGCATAGAAAACCAAAACTCATCCATCTATATAACACGTCTCTCTGCTTAAACCATGCCTCACACACAGCTGAGAAGGACCAAGGAATAACTACCTTCCTCCCTTGTTTAAACATTGTAACAGTCTAAAGGTCTTGACAAAAGCCTAGGTCTGAGTGTTCCCAAATGTTTTAATCAATTTGCATCGTAAGCCACTATAAATGACTGTCGAGGGTTTAAAGTTTCTGATGTCTGTGATAAGCCTCTCAGGGATGAATTTATTACTGATACTGAAATCAGAGAAGGCGAAACGATGCAAACAAAACATAAACATCAGCAAATAGGCTTAACTCTACGAGTGTTACAGGTTATCCCTACGCCTCAGTTACAGCAATGATAATTCCCCTCCATAAATGAGCTGTAACTGAGTTAGAAGACAGAAACAGAAGGTTGGACCATTGCGAAGTGAGCTGGCCTCGTGCAACGCACGTAGGTCTCATGCTTGAGAAGGTAGGCAACCTCCAGCTAGGATACAAGTTGAATTGGTGAAACGCTCGGGTTGCACATCTCCCATGCCTTCAACGGTTCGCCCTGTCTAACACGTGTGCCTAACACCAAGAACCTTGCACAAAATATTGAAACTCCTCAAAACAGCAGCATCCTGCATTGCACAGACTGCCGGAAAGAATGTGCTCTCGGTGTTGAAACCCGGGACATTATCATCATCATCACCACCATTTGAGGTGGTAGTAGTTGTGGTGTTACTATTATTACTAAGTCATACAAGTAAAATCTGTTGGATCTATTTCAGGAGATCTCCCAGAAGCATCCATCATTCAAGACGGGAGATGCTAAAGCAATGTAACAGATTCTCTGCAATTATGTATAGGATAAAACACGACTCCGAGTTGATGCTTAGGATAGTAAAATTCGAGGGAAGAACGCTGAGGAGAAGTAAGACCGAAGGCGAAGGCTGAGGTCTAACTTCTTCTCAGCTTTCTTCTTCTAGATAGTTTTACTATCCCAAACATAACAGAGTAGGAGTGTTTTATCAGACTTGAAACCGGTAGGATACTATAAATCTTATAATAACCTAGTCTCTTGCGGAGGGTTATTACAAGGAAATCAGTTACCTCCAAAACAACGGACAAAATCAACCATAGGTTTCTAAATAGCAATAATCATTAGCTTGATTATAAGGCAGTAACAGCTTAGGAAATGCGGGGGTTGGTGATCACTAATCCTACCAATTTGTTTGTACAAGCTTGAGATAACTGAACTGCTAGATGGCGTCTCTTGATTTTCGATTAACTGGTACGATATTTGTTTTGAGTTAATATACAAGCTCTCGTATATTTGCCAGGTGTTAATGAGATCAACCTAAAGAGCAAGGTTACTTGTATAATCACAAAGAAACTTGCTAGTTGCGCTACTATTTTAAATTCGCCGACACTGCGATTAACAACTTTTCATGGACTGCAAATGTTGATTGAACGTTTTGTTAAATGGTCTAATTTGATACTCAAGAAAGGCATGAAATAGCCGGAGGACTGAGACAACGGAGACTAATAGAGTCAGTTAATGCTGTTAAGATGGCTCAGTAACATTTGGTCATTTTACATCGCCAGATCTGACTCGTCTACCAGCCGTCCCATTTCAAATTCGACCATTTTATTCATCACCAAATAAATGTATGACTATTTGGTACGCTTTGTAGAGTTCCGCATTTTTCTCAGTTTTGCTTAATTGCTTTGTCCTTACTTTCAACTAAACGGGTGCATCTTGTGTAGATTTTCACAACATGCATGATTAAGGATATTACTTTTGGTCTTTGAGGCCAACTGTCCACTTTCAGCACAACGTAATTCAGCGGCCGCCTTGGAAAAACAAGTTAATATTGCTGGAACCTGATTTTGTTGACCCAGTCTAACGACAGCATTCAACATCAGCAAAATGTGTTGCTAAACATTCATATGTGGGGGACTCTCTAACAACAACAGTCATAAAGGGGAAACCTGCTACCGGGAACTGCCTTGATAAGAAGACTCGTGAACTTCAACAAATCTAATCAGGAAACTCCCTAACAACAACATTCATAAAACCGAAAGCCGCTACAGGCAATGCTCATGATGAAAAGACTCTTGAACTTTAACATTTCCAATCAGGAAACTCTCTGGTGACAACATTCATGACTAGGAAACCCTCTTACTACAACATTGGTAACAAGGAAACCTTCTCACGACAACACTTATAAGCAGTGTGCTCTCTAACGACAGCATTTATGAATTGGAAATTTTCTAATGATAACAACCCTAAGCAGGACACACTCTCACCACAACATAAAAGCCCTCTAACGACAACGTCCATGAGCAGGAGACTCTCTAGCTATAACATTTATTAGCAAGATACACTCTACTTTTAACATTCATAAGCAGGAAAGACTCTATCGAAAACATTCATTAGTAGGAAACACTCTACCTTTAACATTCAGAAGTTGGGTTTGAGACTCTCATGTTCAGCGTAACCATATACACATCACCGACTTCGTTTCGAGTTGTATATGAGGTATAGAACATTCATTTTGTGGAGCTCACATTTAATGAAATAAGTGAACGGCCATTTGATTTCTATTATGGGGGGGGGGGGGGGTCAGAACGATTTTTCTCCTGCAATTTTTCTGTCTCAAGGTATGAGACAATCCAGTTTTTCTTAGATAATTGCCGACACACTATTCATTCTGTCAGTATTTGCTTGATTCAGGGTATGCTGTGATCGTTAATGTAATTACAGGAAGATAAGATGTAATTAAGTTTGAGAGATTAGGGTTATTGGAATGTTTGCGTGCAAAGGCCGCAACATGTTCTTAATACATCTCGTAATTACAGACTGAAATATAATCAATAAAGTGTTTTTATCTACATTCTATTTATTTAAATCTAACTCTACAAGTGTTCAGTTCCTTCCCAATAAAAACCTAATTGTCACTCCTTAACGAGTTCTCACTTTGCTGCAAATAACACTGCACACAACAAATCATTTATATACACCAAAGTTGATCTTTTTGACATTTGTATTCCATTGTAATTCCTCGATTGTTTGGAATTTTGATTTCGCTTTTTATCAAATTAATCTGTCGAGTACCGAATTTCTGTCTACTCTCTCTAATAAAGTCCTTTAAGCGGTAAGTGTGAAAAAATGTCATCATTTAATGTTTGACAAAGATCGGTTGAGTTTGCGCACGTGTTGAAACATCGTTCTACAGTGTGCTAAGAAGAGATGCGAACGGTACAAGCACGTGTAGTTCATGGAACCCGTGACTAAGCGCTCTGTTGGACTGTGGATTATCGGTCACATGTATTATAAGTGTGTATGCTGAAGGAGACGAATTTACACATGATTACACATGATGAAACGATGCGACAACATTCAACGTTCAGTCCAACATACTGTCATCCTTCTATCAGCAGTTGCAGATTCATGATAAGCCAGGAATCGGCTTACATTTGCTTAGCTGAGACTATTTAAAAAAGGATAATTATTATGGTTTTGTGTTTATTGTCAGGCATGAAAATGATGAGTTCTTGGCTGTAAAAATATCAAACTCTTTGCGCCAATAAGAGAGGAAAGTTTCATTGCTTGCTTGTATATTTTAGGTGTCACTCTATGAACGGCAACGAACATTTGACAAATTCAACCTATCCCCCTGCATGCGTTTTTCAAGGTGTAATTTCAGGTTTGGTTCGTGCAAGTGAATTTTTCTACTTGACTGACTGTCTACCGAAACTTTGTCCCTGTGCATATCAGCGCAGATCAATGCAATCTTTTCTCCTTTTCATTTGGTCTACTCTGATTCGCGAAAATGAACCAGTGGCGGTATCATAACAAGTGTGGCGGAAATCCAATAATCGATCGATTTTCGCCGGAGATTGACCATTCTTTCAAAATCGTCCACAATCGTTGCAAATGTCTCCTTGTACATGTATATTAAGTCTCCGTCTTAGTACGCTGCCGGACGTATGTATCCCACTTGAAATGACGTTAGACTCGAGGTTGTAAGGACAGAAATTCTAAGACTGTTTTGACATTGATTGTATTTTAGAGCCCATTCATAAACTGGTGACGACAATGAGTATTGGATTGGGTTGGGAATGTGTGCAGAGGTAAACTTGAGAGCCATCAGCGTCCAACTGTCTGGATATGTCCAAGAAAGAGAGTGCTTAACTCTTGAAATCACAAATATTTGAAAATATTCTACTTCTGTTCGAAACTACATTTCAACCACAATATTGAAAATTTTAGAATACTACCTCAACACTTTACTTTTTTGTCATCTTTATTTTTATTTGTTGCCCAGTTAGTCCTCTTTTGGTGTAACCGTCCATGTCAATCACATTTCTCGTCATTAATCCAGTTTTATGTATAGATGGGTATTATGCACCAGTATATAACTATTTTTGCGCATTGACTTAATTCATTTTATTTTTCTTCTGTTGCGAGTATCATTCTTTCAATTACTTGACATTTCGTGTTAACAATAAACAAGTATATTAATTCAATGTTGATTTTAGGCATTTTACATAACTTAAGCATCTTATTCGAAAGTTGATACATTTTTTGCCACAATTGAAATGCACTTTCTAGAAAAGTCCATTTTGCATTGTGTTATATGTTTTGTTGACCATATATTTGTCTACATGCGGTGCTTTTGTCTATTGTTTTCTACATGCGGTGCTTTTCAAAACATTTTATTTCCAGCTGTGAGAGACCATGAGCACATGGAGTGAACATAATGTTCTGATGTTAAACACATATGCATGCAACACGTTCAAACATTCAATAATTGTAATGCTGCTTTGCACATGTACACATGTTCAGAAACACAACACGTGAACATATGCGACGTGTGTTTCTATTTTGAACATAAAGTGTTCGATATGCAGTCAAGTTTTCTGTTTTTGAATAAATTACATTTTGATAACTTGCCCATTTTCAGTGAGTGGTGCTCTGGAGTGTTTTTTCCGTGAATGCCCCTGGAGTTCATGTGATGTGACGTGGTGTCACCGAGCATGAATAGTACTCCGGCAGTCCAATGCGGGTTGTCCCAGGTGACAAAAAGTGGTGACATATTCTTTAACCTTATTTCTGTACATCTGGTTTATGAAGTATCTTTTTCCCTCAGTGTGCCCATTTACATTATTACATTTAGAGGTGGAAAAGTGTTCTTCTAAAACACCATCTTTTTTTATATTTCTTTATTTTTCTTTCTTTCATTCTTACTTTCTTTTTTTCTTCCTTCGTTTGTCTTCGTGTGAACAGTCACGTACAGCAATAAACAAAGACCAGTATATTGTCGCGAGTGTATCTGGTTGACGTCATCATTTGAAACGTAGCTTTAAAAAATCTCTTCTCAGAGACCTCTGACAAGACTGTTTAGAACAAGCCATTCGCCCAAGTGTAACATATTCAGGATAATGTTGGCGACAGTAGCAAACAGTCAAATTGTGTAATAAAAGAAATCCATTATAACTCTGTATCAAATAATGTTTTCGTAGCATAGAAGTCCTCACGTCGAGCCAATATCAATTTGAATGTAATTGCATCCACATCTTCATCCCTTAACAGCAAGGTAAATCCATGTTAGAAAACTACGGATATTTGCCCAATACAAAGGCACAAATCAAATTTACAGACTTTAACTTTACTTGGTTGTGTTCAGAAAAAGCACTTTTCACATTACGTGCTGAGTGGAAGAGACTATTCAGCTGGTATTTAATAAAGCGAGGTTACTGTGGATGCAAATGCACAAACTGTGTTTTTTGCCTAACACACAATGTGTAGACAGAAATGAGGTCATAAAAGCTCGGGGCATATTGCCGTTTTACAACGTACATCATAAGGATGGCGCTTGGGTTTATGACAATAACAGATGGGTTTTCGAACAGAATTAAATAAGGTGTCGTAATACTAGTAGTAGTACTAGTAATGATGGCATCGAGTTCCTTAGTTAGTGTAACTCTTCAGTATCACAGACTTTACGGAGGCAATACTTTTCTTGAGTCTTAATGGGACAACAATCTGTGCGGTGGTGTGTGCACCTTGGCTTTTGCATTACGTTTAAATCAAAATGGGGGGGGGGGGGGGGGTAGAAAGAAAAATATATTTTTATCACCAGAAACGCATTTAATGAAATATTTACTGAATAATTATTAAACTTGCAAAGGGCTGTTGTCAAAAGCCGTCATTTTCTGCCTCTTCAGTTTTGAAGTTTTTAGACGTGGTGTGCTCCAGTATTACTGATCTTGGATCATTTGTTTTATTTTGTAGAGGGCGAGCTGGATGACTGCTACCACTGTAATAGTGAATTCCGACAATTCACCGGAATATCCTTAGTTGCATCAAGTTAACACCAAATCGCAAGGTGGTTCTTTGACCAAGTTTCTGATCAAAGGTTATATTTCTGAGCCATCCATTAATCAGTCGTATGTTGTAGTTGCAATTCATCTGTTACAAGAGACGTCCACTCAGATTAATCTTGGTTAATGTCTAAAGAGATGTTATTGGCGAGAAGCTAAGATATTTGTGGATTCACATTTCGCCCAACAATAATGTCATCATTCGCCAATTAACTTGGCACGCAAATGGCGCTAACTGACATTAATTCGCTGATAAAATTGCCTTAAAGTCTCGTGGTATGTTACTCATCCG
This sequence comes from Diodora aspera, assembly GCA_031471655.1. Lineage (NCBI taxonomy): Eukaryota > Metazoa > Mollusca > Gastropoda > Lepetellida > Fissurellidae > Diodora > Diodora aspera. Next base: position 12,366 of record JAUELE010051256.1, read on the forward strand.
CCAGAGTCATCTCCCTTTTATCTGGCAGTTTGGACGTAGGTGAGTAAACAAGATTGCGGATTGATGATGATAATATAATGCCAGTGGTCCAAACCGAGCGATCCTGTAAACCATTCAGCAAACACTCGATGGCAGTCTGGCATGATTACGGACTGTGAACAAGTTCGTTAGTCCCGAGCTAGTTTGTTTGCTTCACAAAGTATTAAGTGATAGAAGGGAAAAGAGGTATTTACAATTGCGATTTTTGGAGAGGCTTGAATGTCGACCTGACCATTTTCAGTGGCGGATCCAGGCATGGGCTCGCCCTCCCTAACTTTGCATAATTTTAGGTGTATTTATCATTAGAATGACATTTCTTGAAACGGAGACCATGAATTTATCAATAGTATCACTTTAATGTAGAGACTATGCATGCACGTGCATACATATACATGTAATGTACTTAATGATAAGTGTACTTCTTGTTTTCCATCACTTTAACCGCTGAACTCTTGATCACTTACAACGTTCTTTGTTGGAGAAGTACATGTACATGTAGGCTTACCTTTCATTGTGTAAGTACAGTCCTTGTGTTTGAAGGGGAGTGATTGGAATCCCGAGGCATTACAATCCTCGTTATGCACGGCTTAAATTGTCAAAATCATTTTCTGATATTCATTCAAAACTCATTAATAACATAAAACAATAGTTACTTTATCATTTGTCGTTTTCTTAGATCCTTGCCCCCAAACCACACATCTTATCAAGTTGAAAAGTGTGATTTTTGAGGCACCTGCATGTTTCTGTCGTCTCAGAACAATAGGCTATATGACCAGTTACTTATGACTGATATTGTGACTTTTCTGCAGACTGTACATGTAGTTGACAAATGATATAAACATGCGTCATGTTTTGATTGTTATAGCCTTGGACATAGCCCTCTTTCTGCGCGCCCCCTCTAACCCCAAATCTTGGACCCGGCCCTGATGTGATCTCTTCACATGTGGTTATCGAAGTGTCTATGTCACAGAATTAACAACTCACTATTTTTAATTTTCACTACACTCACCAGAACAATTACACAATTATGCAGTTCACAAGATCCGCTTAGCTGCTTTCAGTTCGTAAAAGAGAATTGTTCAGTAATTTGTTTACACGTTTGAGCACTAACTAGTGTTATGACTGTATTCTGTTCCACTGACAGCCAGAACCACCTGCGCTATCATCGACGTCGCTGACTGCTGTGTCCGGATGAACATGACACACATTTCCGATATGACCTGAGAAAGGTCATTACCAGTCCCCAATTTCTGGTTTAATCTTGGAAAATGGCTACATTTCTCCGTTTGCTAACAATACTCTGCCAATCATCCGTCTTGTAGCAAAACCGGCTAATGGAGGCTTCGAAAGGAAATCAATACGATCTGAAATGGCCTTCCAAGAGAGGCTAATCTTAACATAAACTGATTCTGTGACCACTGATCGCTGTCTGGACCTTGCATCAGGGCTAGTTGATAAGGTACAATCAGTGCAATGTAATTTGACAATGATACGTTCACATATTGGTCATTTGGGCCACACTTCCTCCTAAAGCTTTTACTCGAAAGTTCTCAAAATATAAAATTTTGAGTGGGTGGCAAATTCGATTAACTCGAGTTGATGTTACTGTCTACTCCGTTGACAATGGATGGAGTTTAATAGATTGTCACTCCTTAAATGTTGTGGTGCAAATGTAGGATACGTTTATGTTGTATCCACTTGCCAAATTATGTGGACAAATTACGGTTAAGATTGTTTGGCACCTCATTGGAACATTTGCTTTACACCACTATGTCAGACTTGTTTCAGATGCAAAACTCAAAGCACATGAAGAGCTCATTCAAACATCAAACATTTCTTCAAAGACAAGAAAAGGAAAGGTACTTGTAAAAGATTGTCATGAAAACTCTCTCTCTCTCTCTCTCTCTCTCTCTCTCTCTCTCTCCCTTATCACCATTTATGAAAGATGGTCTCTGATGTGTCCACACACTGACTTGAACTTGTCTTGCTTACCTCTATGTCTGTCTCTCTCTCTCGATGTGTTCATATCTCTCCCTCCCTATGTCTGTCTGTCTCTCTATGTCTTTCTTTCTGTCCGTCCCTCTCTCTTTCTGTCCCTTCTCTTTCTTTTTGTCCCTCTATCTAATTTTGTCTCTATCTGTCTGTCCCTCTTTCTGCCTCTCTTCCGCTCTTCTCATTCCAGCTGTCTAGCTTCTCTTGTTCATTCCCAAACCGAATATAACTTCTACTAAACCAATTTAAGTAAAGGTGTGTACTGCTGTCCCCAATTACACGAGTGAGGGCTTGGACAGCAATTACCCCTGTTCCTGATAGTTGGTTAGTTCACATCAATTACCTCAAATTGCGATAGTGGCGCTTTCATTTAGTCTCGTCGCCTTCAATTGATGATGCTAAC
>JAUELE010051367.1:0-15778 GCA_031471655.1 Diodora aspera
GTCTCTCAGTTGTCTTCGTAACTGGTGTGCAGTTCTTTCTCTCAAAGCTGCAACAATGAGGTACCGATCTTCTCAACTGTGTGTGGCAGTAGGACGTCCTGGCTTGGGTCGCTCAAGTACAGACTGCGTCTGTTGAAAGAGCCGACGCAATTTGCTGATGACAGCTGGACCCACATTACGTTTACCAGCAGTTTCTCGTACAGGAACACCGAATAGCTCTTGCTCTCTACTCAATGGTTAGATGTCGACTTTGATGCATAGTGATGAAGTGTTCCAAAACATCTCGATTAACAGCCCTTTTAATTTATGATTCATGTGCTGCATGCAAACTGTCAGATCACGATGTTGTTTTTGTGCGATCACAACTAAATTATGTGTAACGTTCACCATGATTAATTGCAAATGTTGTGATCAAATGATTTGTGCAAGAGTACATAATAGCTTTACGTTTTCATCACTAGCACATGTTTTAAATGCATTCTTTATTATCATAAACAAAGGCCAAACGAAGTGGTGTGAAACACATAAGTGTTCCCTAAATTGTTTTGACGAGTTAATAACTATTAGGCTAATCTTATCACACAGGAGAAAGGGGGATGGGGACATCACTTCCGGTTACGAGGAGATATTTACAAACCATGATATCACATACTTAGACTGCTCAAACCCTCCGACCATTAATGGTTTCTGAAAGTACTAGATTATTTTAAAGTAACAATTATGACATAAAATTAAGGTCCAAGAAGAGCAAGAAACCATGACAGAATGTCGAAGCCACTTGCAAATCAATCACTCAACATGATTGTGTTCCTAACATTGAGACTTCTCATCTTGATGGTGTAGTATGCTTAATTATAGCTGAATAACGCGGTCAGTTATACTGGTGTTTCGTCAAATTTCCATAACTGATTTGAAAGGTCGATGATGTCCGATAGAGGAGTCAAAGTTTCACGCTTTTCCATGTATTGGTCGTTGCTTTGACTCAGTTTGGATCCATCTTCCGCACCAGTCACTCCATCCAAAGTCTGAAAAACAAACGAATGATATTACTGGTGGGAGGGTTGTGTTCTCAATCACATGATGGAACGATACCGACCTTCTGTAGGCAGTTGTAGCTGTAATGTGGCTATAATTTTTACCAGGAACTACTACAAACACGATGTCAGACAATTTAAGATAAGGCCCATTCCAAATCAGATCACCTAACGACATACACTCCACAATCTCCGATATTGATGCAACTTGGTACTCCATGTTATCAGTATGACCTGAGTTTGTTAAAGTGTAGTTTATGGTCCACAATGCCACTGTGCTGTTATATACAGTGTTTAAATAAGTTTAATTTATATTTTTTCAAGCTTGAGCTAGGGCATAGACCAAATACTCTCTGGCGAGAGCAGTCAATTTCCACTGTGTAATCATTTTATGGGAGCTTTCTTTTAATGAAGAGTGATGCTCCTTAAGATAATTTCTGGTGATCATTGTCTGATTATTATCTCTCATTAGGAGCAATTGTTGCATGATTTTCATGCAGACTTTCGCTAATCAGATATCAGATCACATGATCTGCACGTGTCAAGAAGGGAACAGTGACTGTCTTCTTTTTCGTATCGTCCAGAAAATGGGTCAAACGTTGGTTTGTTTTTTTTGGTTTTTTTAACGTGACTTTCTGTCAATGTTTTTCTCCAGGAAATACGACAGTGAATGGATCGAACGTGTTCTTAAAACGAATTATCTCCCTTTGAAAATATGCACTAAAGATTTCCCCTTATCCCAGAATTCTATTTTCTACAGACTAAATTTAAAAAAGAAAAAGTTCGCTATTGATCATATTATTACAGGTATGATTTACATTCTTGAAAATGTACTACTACTAGTATTAAATATAAAGCTAAGTGTTCGACAGTTACCCATACTCTCGAAAATATTTTCATTTGCTTCCTAAGCCTGCACAAAGAAGGATCGTTTCACTCAAATACAAGATGGGTTGTATTCAGTGTTCTGTTTATTAATTTAACTGGCACATGTCTCAAACTCGGGGAAAAGTTTAGCTTTCGTGATGATGTGGTTAAGCAACTATTATCACAAGAGCAGGTGATAGCATTTTATGACAACACAGGAAGTTGTTCACTTTGGGAGTTGCAGTTGAAGATGAAATACCAACCACATGAATACATGTAGAGTGAATAAACTCTCCCGTATTGTGGGACAGAATAGTAACAACGAAATCCTGTTTGTAATAAAAATCCTTTTAAAATTGTTTGAGGTAACTACTCACTTGTACAAGTGTCGTGTCATCATGTTCTACAAATTCTTCATTTATAACATGCGTATTGTCATACTGGTCGCTTTGACTTGAAGGTTCACTGGCTGGGTTTGATTCGGGACGTTTTCCTTTCTGTAACCTCAAAAACGGACGTTTCAACCTTCGTTTCATGGCTGTGAAAAGATCTGTACAAATAAAATAACAAAGTCATGTATGACACAATCGCAAGAAAAACAACTGATATAGGTGTAGAGTTGAAAACAGGTATAAAAAAATAGGTATGGTGCTCTATCTGTGTAAAATAAAATACATAGTTTTAATTTTAGGTTTTAGCAATCTGTTGTCAAGTTTTTCGGTTATCAAAATGTCAACGAGACGTAAACTGGTAAGAGTTATCACTGTTACAGAATAAACTGTATGCCTACAAGAAACTTTACGCCTATAATTTCGGATATTTTTATTCTGCATATCGATACTCTTGAAATACGTGTATTTGTATAATATGATGCAACAAACCAAAACAAATGTGTTCGTCCCCCAAACATACCAAGCAGCGTAATGTTGCGTTTTTAGGCAGATTTTGTTTTCGAAATCTGTTATTTATTTATTGAGTGCAAATCGGGTCTGTATTTTTGAGGTGTTCTGTCCAGCATTGTTGAGCTCAGACACGGTCGGTTTATTGCAGGAGGAAAGCCTGCACCAACAGAGGAGAGCTGATGATTTGATGCAGTGAAACCTGCGAGCTACGGCTGTACTGACGAACCAAGGGTGATGTCATAAAGAGAAGGCGCACCATATCCTCATGCATACTAAGATTTTGTTACCGTCATACACATAATCATGTTGAGGGCGGGTGACTCTTTGAAGGTATTTGGTGGCATCACAATGACAGACCTAACTGCGCTCCATGCTTACAGTTCAGTGTTATCGGAACATCTTAGCATCACTAATGGTGCCATTTGCACGGCGTGTTAGACAACGTTTCATCTTTCCAGTCGATAATTCTCTTGTCCACAGGGCCGGATCCAGGATTTGCATAAAGGGGGTGGGGGCACAACCTAGTTGATGACAGATATCTTTTTCTAGGGATGTCCTGGGGCATGCTTCTCTGGAAAGTTTTGAAACATTAACATGCAAAATGGTGCATTCTCAGCATATTTCACGAATATTTTTATACTATTTTAGGGGTTGGGGTTTTTTTTGGATCGCCGAATTAACAAGAACCTCACTGACTGTGTCACATCTCAATACGACACTATGACCTGCTCTCTCGTTCGGTGTCATGGTCCAGCCTACGATACGCCACTCGGAAAACGAAAACAGTAGCCTATAGGTTTTTCTCCTCCTTGGCTATAATTGGATTATTTTAACAATAAATTGTGTTTTAAAGATGTCTGATACCTTTGGGTCGTTCTGCAACCCTTCCAATTGTGGAAGGATGGTGTTTATCTGGGGCACCCGACTTCGTTGACGTCACGTGGTGACTCTGTGCATGACAGGCGCTGATCTGGTCGACGGACATCTCCTCTTGAAGGTGAGGGTCAGCCAGGGACTCTTGCGGTGGACATGGAACGTCATAAGGGTTTACTTGTACGGAACTCTGTGAATGCATTTGTTCATCCCAAGACACAGATGTTTTGAATTTTCTAACATCAGCACGCTTCCTCGTCAACGAGGAGTAATCTTCCTCTGCACCTTTCCTTATTTCAGAAGGATCTGGAAGATTACACTTGGGCCTACTGTCCACGGACCTCTGAAATCCCTCCTTACCTTGCCAAGACACGAAATCTGCTTCTGATTCTGATACTGTCCTCACCTCGAAAAATTTCCTCCTCGCTGATCGGGGAGACATCTGTCTCCTAGATGAACTAGAACGTCCAGTAGACAGTTGTCGTCTGTGGTCAGTCGGACTTTCTGTAGATGTAGGACCTGCAGTGCTGTCATCTGATAGTGATGACCTAAACGAAACTGGTGCTGCGTCCAATGACGTACTTTTCAGAAGCACTTTTGGATTTCTCTTGCTTTGTGTTCCAGATGTGCTTTGACTCACTGATGGAACAATGGACTGTTTGCTGCCGCCAGGGGAAGCCAGCAGTGTTGGTTTTACGGTTGTGTTGGGATCCAGAGATTTCAATGACTGGCCTTGATGTGCTTTTGTAAACGGATCCAAATGCTTGTCCTTTCCTACATTGATAAAATTACTTTCCTTTTCTGTATCTGTAAAATGTCGTCCTTGAAAGCTCACTGACTTTGAGGCATTGCTGAAGAAATAAGAAATATCAGAATCATGATTTCATATTAATCGGTAATAAATATTTTTTAATAGTATAGGTTAATGAAAACACATTTAATCCACAAGAAATGCCAATAGAGATTACATTTCCTACGGCGATTGAGACTCTACCATTATGATACTCTTTTACCAACTTTTATCCAAAGTATTTTAACTCTGCTGCTGGTGTGAAAACCTGTCTGATCAAAACAGAAATTAACATTTCCAAACTTGTTAGCACTGCTAGTAAGATCAGTGGCGCTCCATTAGAAAGTATCGGCACAATATTTGAACAACAGGCACCGAAAAAGATAACATCTTAAATGGAAATTTTTAGTGTCTTATTTAGTGAACCTGTTGTCGACTTCGTGTGCTGAAAATGAGAACAAACACGGCATTCATTCACATCATTCAGTGTTCGCTTTTATAATCAATTATATTCCTCTTAACTGTTGTTTTTTAGGCAAGTGATGGTACTGTTGTATCGTATCTTACATTCTAAACTTACAATTTACATAATGTTAATTAACGCATTCTTGTAACATACCCCTTTTACTATTTAGTGACAATTTGGGCATGTTTCCTGATAATATTTTTTCAAATATTATATTCGTGAATGAAGGTATGTTGTCATGGAGACAGACTTGTTATGGGTCCTAAGCAGTCCACAGTGGCAGAGTTACTAATGATTAATGATTTCGAGTCATGACAGTGATTAATAAAATAGCCTGATAATTATTCATTTACCTTGACGGAGTAGAACTATCCTCACCTCGTACAACGACAGACTTCATCAGACCATCGCGTTCAGAGATACACTGAAATGGCGAAAAATCTTCCTGTTCTATTATAACACGTGAGTTGTACTGGATACATGATATCAAAGGCACACTGGATTATTCTATCAACAATGAAGTCTTGTCATGCAACCTTTGTTGCTTTATACTGCTGAGCTTACATCCTTTACGTTCGCAAATTTTGACATGTGTTTGTCTTCTCATTCATGCCCGTATCACTTCATTGCCATGTCGAATGTTGCCTCATGATTGTATTCAAATGAGCAGTTATTAAATCTTTGACGCTCGACCCCGTGAGTCATCCGGGGAGTGGCGTGGTGTCACGTAGATAGAATAGAGCCCCAGTAACCCAATGATTGTCGTACAAGCCCACTAAAATGGGGATCTTTTGCTTTCACTTTTCTTTCTATCGATCCCTTTTATGAACTATCTTTTCGCTAGATGTGCACCTTGCACATCTCGTTGCGTTATGGCTGAAATATTGCCCTTGCAACGTAAAACATCATTTTAACTCAACTCAACTTGACGCTCGTTCTTTTTCTTTTCTAACCGTGTTACTTTTGTGAAAAATTTAGGGAGGGGACACAACCTTTATTGTCATGATTATATAGTTCTCAATTACTCACCTGACTGAACGTTCCCCCGAGTTCACGCTTTGCTGCCGCCATGGGCTCCATTTGACGGCGTCCTTGCCCTGCTGGTCCAGGCAAGGAATTCGGCACTTTTGGATCATCAAACTGTTTTGAATAAGTCTCACGTGCAGTTTTCTTTTGTTGCGCTTCCACCCACAGTGGCTTGGTCTGTGAAGCAGCCTTTGTAACATCACACAAATTGGAATCTTCCTCTTGTGTCACCGGGACTACACTTTCATACAATTTTATCTTTTCTTTACATTTTTGCAAATCAGATTGTAAATGTTTTTTCTCCTTCATCCAGTCAAGAGCAGAATTTTCCAACAACTTCCTTTTCGCTTCGACTTCGTCCTTTGCCAGTTCTTTCTCCTTTTCCAAAACAGTAATTTGTTTATTGTACTTGTTCGCAATAAATTTCAGTCTGCAGTTTTCCTTCTCGACATCAGTTTGACTAGCATAATCCTCTGAAGCTTTTGATGTCGGTTGTTCTGAGAAAGATTGTGATGCATAATTTTCAATCAGATCACCGTCCATGTCTTTTAATTTATATGTCAGATCTTTTATCACGGTGTCTTTCGTTTCAAGGTCGTCATTCAGTTTATGTAACATCTCATCCTTTTCTTTCAGTCGTTCATCTCGTGTCTGTAGACATTCTCTCAGTTCTCGTATACTGTCTCTCACCTGTGCCAGCTGTTCGAAGGCGATCTTGGAATCCTCGTCTTTCTGTCTCAGAAGCTCATCTTGCTCTTCTATAACATCTCCTTGCGTAATTATGGCTTTTTCAGTCTGTTGTAACGCATTACTAGATTCATTGATGAGCTTTTCCTTTTCTGCCATTTCGTCCTTAAGTTTTTCCACCATTAGACTCAGCATCTGGACGTCTTCAGTTTTGAATCTCAGTTCAGCCTCCAACTTCTGTTTTTCATCCTCCGACGCAGCGCTCTTTGACCTCCATATGTCATTGACCTGAAACCAAGTGAAAGATTCACACGCCAATTATTTACACGCCTAACAAATTCAGTGTGGCTGAAGTCCAAACTAGTCCACTAGTTCTGAATTTGTATTTATTAACTCTCTTACTATTATTTCTCATGCATTCCAAATTCCATGTATTCATTCATACCAATCACGATCTGGCAACATTGTAATATCAAGACACTAACGTCACCAAGTTGTTTTGTGGTATGAAGGATAGTTATTGATTGATCTGTTCTACCACTGGGACACTGGCTAGGTGAGTGCCGTCAACCAAGGACAAGTCCTAAATTCATACTGTTTCGTTTGAGCATCCGTTTGGCGATCTTGGCTTAATTGTGATACGCTTTATTTAGTAACAGAGAGACAATTTGACAAACATTGAAAGCAGTGCACTTTAGAAGATATTAAAAGATGCCATCATTAATTGTTTTCAGTCGAGAGACCAGAGTGAAGATAGAAGCTCTAAGAGCTTAGGGTTCAAAGACCAAGGACCAGCTGAGAGCAGAGCACAAGCGCCATCTTGAAACAGGTTGGGACTGAATGTTATATGTTATGGACGAGGTAAGGCCACTAACACTTAACTTCAGTTCATACCCTTTTGCTGTGAGAACAAAAGACCACTTGAAAAGAAGAGTCAGTAAAACCGCATCAAAATCATCAAACTCGCCACTGGTTCGAGCCTTCCTACTGCACTCAACTAGTGAAAGTAAACATATGGATGACAGATTGTCGAGTCCCACTATAATCCAACCATTGGTTTGCCAGTACCAGTCGTAGCTAACATGTTTCACCACATCAAAACAAACGTCAAATTTTACTAAAACGGACTATTCCAAAGTTTTATTGGATTAAGATACCACAAAGATCTGATCTAGATCAAATCTGAACTGGGATCTGGTCAAGTCCAGCTCTAAATTTATCTAGACCAGATTCAAACTACGATCTGGCCTAGTCCAAATCCCAATCGGCTTCTGGTCTAGTCCAGTTCTAAATTCGATTTGTCCCAATCTTAATTAGGATTTGCCCTTGTCCAACTCCCAATTTAGATCTGGCCTATATGTAGACCAATTCTGGTTTAGACTTGGTCTGTGACATATATATTAAAGGCGCTTCACTCAGTAATTACAAGCGCATTTCCACGATATAAACTAAATATCGCCGCCCACAACACTTACAGAAAAAAACTAAACCAAAACACACAGCTTTCTAAGATCTTACCATTTAAACTGTTAATACGTTTCCCGTCGTACTGATGTGTTTTCGTGTTTTATTTATAAGTAAACCTATAGCAGAATACTAGTATTTCTTGCTGCACTTTTTTTTGTCACTTACATCTTCTAATTTGTACTGAAGTTCTTCTGCCTGTTTCCTCAAATGAGCGCACATGTCATCTGTTGGAACACCGCCGAAACTATCCTGTCCTTGTGGAACCTGTTACAAAACATGAACGACACTTTATATCCTAAAGTTCAAAACACCAGGACTGAGGCTCTTAACTAAACGATGATTAGACCATCAAACATCTCTGAAAAAAGAGCTCATACGACACAAGTACACAAAGACAATTAAAAGAAATATTTTCAAACGAAAATATACTGACGTCCAAAAGAAAGTATACCAAATTATTTCAATTATTTTCCCTTATGTCTTTATGCCATATTTGATCAAAAGGATGCTTGGATTTCGGTAAACCTTCCAAGTCTTGAAGGGATACCTCTTGTATATCCAACGCATTTAGTATAACAATGCATAGTATATTAGACAGTATAATAAAACATCATAAACATTCAGGGTTATATATTGTAGCTGTTACTATCCGATCAGGGCATCTGAGAGAAATACTATCAGGAAGTACAGAGCTCATGTGCAGCGTTTACTCAGTAACGTCACACGGGGGAGGGGGGGGGGGGGCGGACCGGACCGAGTGAGGCCATCAAAGCGAGTGGCATACAAAGTACTGTCTCTAAATTTTGGTAAGGGTGAAATTGTAAGCGAAACATATCAGCTTATGGAGTCAGATTAGTATTTTAGGTGAAAATCCACAAATTTTGCTATTAAATCCTTTAAATGATCAAAATAAATGGAATCCAGGGGGTGAGGTGGGGTGACTTTCTGAGTTAGCACACCAGGTGACACTAGCCTTAGTGACGTCATTACGTTTACTTACAAGAGTTTCGCTCAACACAGAATCGTCGGTTTCTGCCATACGAAGTTTCGGCTCTGCCTTCACTAAAACAGAAATGGTTGTCTGTCAAACAGGAAGATCAGCTAGTGTAGTCTGTAAGTGTGACCAGATCTAGCTGGTGTATTAATTATCGCCATTGTTGTGTGAGGTTCAGTCTGTCTGTTGGTCACGCTAAGTGTAATTGTCACCCCCATATAACAAGGCATAAACATTTGAAGAAGTGACGAAATACTGAGAATAGTTTCCTAGATGCAACAACATATTTAGTAATCAAAGAAGAATCACAATATAAAGTACAGTAACTGTTCTAATCTACAGGATCAAAACTCCATGAGGTTTCACCATGATGATATTGCCATAAAACTGTTAACGTGACCATATAGAACTCCATAAATGGGATGACAATAGGAGTAAATTTACAGTCATGCTTCGTGTTTGTGTAGATTGGGTTCACACTACATCCCATACTTACATCCCTGAACTTGTTCTGTTTTGTCCGGATATTTGTCTTTCAGAGGACTTGAAACACAGCTGCTCTTATCCCAAACTGCAGGAACTTCATACAGTGTCTGAGTCGATTTTTCTAAACTTTCGTTGTTTGTATTTTTGACCACTGCTTTGTCCAGAGGATGATCCACATTTAGTTGATTCCGGACTGTCAGCCTTTCGTTTTCGGCTCGAGCTTCAGCAAGCTTCTCATTCGCAACCGACAACTCCTGATTTAGCTGTTCTACTTGTCTTTTGAAGTCACTTAACTGTGACTCGCTGTCCAAACTCTTGCTTTTCTTCAATTTGGCATGATAATGGCGGGTCGAATGCTGTATGAATGACATCTGAGCGCACAATCTCTCAATTTCGCGTTCTTTTTCGATAAGTTTCCATCTGAAATCATCTGCTTCAATGTTAAATTGTCGTATTTTATCTTCATAGTACTGGTTTGGACTGGTAGGTTCTGGTTGGACGTTCAGCAACAGTGTCGTCTGCTCCAGCTGGTCTTGCAGAAGATTCATTTCATGTCGCATGCTTTCGTTACTATGTAGAGCGTCCGATAGCTTCTTCCTGGATAAGGTCAGTTCGTCTTCAAGAAGCTCATACTGAATTTTCATGTCTATCCCTCCAGTGTTATCAACATCTGAACCATTGGTATCTGTATCCCTTTTTGTCTTCTCTTTGCTTCTCAAGTCACGTCTCTGACTTAGCTGTGACATTTTGCGAATCTGTAGATTCAGACCCTCGTTTTCTTCTTCCAATTCAGACAGTTTTTGTCTCATCATCTTGGCTTCCTCTTCTGTAAATTTGAGCTGCTCTTTAAGGTCGTTTTCCCTCTCCATGCCGTCATATAAATCTCGCGTGACTTTAGACATGATGCTTTCAGCACTGCCCTCCTTCCAAGATGCCTCCATTCCCTGTTTAAAAAGGTAAACTGTCTGAAATCGTTTTCATTTAGATTTTCATATGTTTATACAGAGGAGAATTAAACGTTTTTGTTATATCACGGCTTGTTTTACACATATTTATGTACTTTGAGGAACTGAGAAGTAAACAGATAATCATGTGGGCATAATTCTATTAAAATATACCTTCTGTTCTGATGCACAAACAATTCAAAAAATGTGTTTACTGTATTTATGTACTATTGAGTAAAATACAGTTGAAGACCCTTCAAAGAATATCATTGTGTAGTAATAGATGCGAAAGTAAGAACACATGGAACTTAAGAACCCGGGCAGATATCTATATAAATAGTCATCTATATCCTCCGCCGTTTGATTTTCGTAGGCTGTAACATGACCTTTGATCCGTGTGACATTTGACCTTATGACCATTTACAAGGAAACGATAATCAAATTAAATTAACTTAATTTAACAGAACAGATGGAGATCTCTGCTACACGTATATCGATCCCTGTTATCGGTGTTAGGCGGGGGATGGTTGCCAGCAGACGATATGGGTGCGAAAGATCTGGAAGCAAGATAGGGGTCTATACTGAATGTTCACGATATTTAAAATTATTAACGCCTCCTTCATCTGTTTATTCGGCGTGGCATGTTCTCAGTCGAGTTTTCAAGGAGTCCTCTTGCAGCGCCTGACCCACAGAAGCTCGACCCAGGTCAATAAACACATTTACTTGAAATTCACTTCAGATCTACACGCTTATTGATTATATAGAAGTTCGTTCCATCATCTTGTCTGCTCGATCACAGCTCTCGGCAAACATTTCACGCTGTCGCATTAAAACTTTCAACTTCGTTGTTGGCTTCGAGCCAGAGAAAAGCGAGCGGAAGTGTGTGCTCTGTTCAGAGCCTAGCTGCATACTGATTGGTCAATATTAATGGGTTATCTCAGCCTTCTAGACTTGACAGCAGACACGGTGCCTTTTAATACTGACCAATCAGAATGCAAACTTTGCTGAGCTAAATACATAACTTTTCTCATAGTCGTTACCTCCGCGAAATGATACTTTCCACGGCTATATCTGCCCCCCCCCCCCTCCGAAAAGCATAGAGCTTACGGGATATCAGGCAGTGCTGACGAGTGACCATATGGAGTGATGTTCTCTCAGTTAAGGTGATACCACCCGTGCTTGAATCACCACTAGTGTCGTTAGTTACAACGTCGCCAACTACAATTACGTCTTACCAGGACAACAACGGAATACGTCACAAGTCATTACACGGGACGCTGGCATATAAAGTCTGCCTAACTGTATCGGAAACTATACATCGATCAGAATGTTCTCAAACATGTACCAAGAACTTCATCCTGAAAGGACCAAACAGCGCTTAAGCAACTGAAGTAAATATTTTAGCATTTTTAAGGAAGAAATTTACTGGGAAATATGGAACAGAAGAGGATGCACTTCCTATCACTTGCTTTGGCGCCTTTTGATCCTGTTTAGGATAACGTTATCTTGTCTTCTTTGTAGTTGAACGTCTCAGGATTATTTTTATTGACTGCATGCTGTGCTGATGTCATGGCCTTCTTAAACGATGCTAGTTGCCTAACTTTAATTGTCTCCTTGTAGCCGCTAGAGGCGTGGTTTTAAATTGACCCATGTTGAAGTTTCTTTATGCTCCCGCCACCTGCCACGCCCAGTTTTGATCGGACAAGATTTCCCTTACTGTAATGGGGAATGGAGCTCATGAAACACCTCATCTTCATATTTTCTTTGTACGGAATCAGTTGTGTCAGGTGTTGCATTCCATCAGAGCAGTGGTTTCAGTCTCGATTTGATGATCCCATGTAGTGATATAGCTGAAATGTGCGCGGTAGGGCGCACTGGTTAGCGCGTCGGACCAACAATCTGCCAGCCTTGGTGATTGTGGTTCGAGTCCCGCCCAGACACACCTCTTTTAGCCCGGAGAGACGGGAGCCCCGACACCGACGTGATGTTGGTGCGACCGTGGTGATGTGCCTGAAAGATTGCCTAAAACCACGTAAAACTCTTATTATGCCCTTTTCATGAACTTTGCAGACATCCAATGGCGTATGTCAAACACCATTACTCCAAAATGTTAACTGATATGCTAAATCAGCACACGAGATTGTGTCTTCATTTACAGCAAACCATCATCAAATTTGCATTTCATGTCTTTCAAGGCTATGAAGTTACTTTTATAAGACCCCATGGTGAATACTCTGGAGCAAGTGTCATCGACGGTCTCTGCAATATTTTTACTTAAAGTACTTTTATAAAGTATATTTATTAAAATTATATGCCCGGTGAAAACATTAAATTCAGCAGAGAAGGCATGGTACTCAATGTGTATTTCCCTAAAGTATCTCTTCAAACAAGAACACAATACTTCCGGGCCTGCAGTCACTCCAAGGCTGGAAGAGCTTTATCGGTTTTGAAAACAGTCTGTTGTTGTCAGTTAGAATGTCGTTTTTTCAACCAAAGGAATGTTAGACCACTCTTCAGTGTCTGACCTTGCACACACATTGAACTGCATTTTGGACATTCCTTCCTAAGCTCTTCTCTTAGGCTTTGTCAAGGTTTAAAAAATAGTCTTTAAATAGTTCAAAGATTTTTCAACCACGCGGTAGCTTTTTGTGTTTTCTTTCAATAGGAAACATGTTTTTGCTGTACATGTACTTAAGTATGTTACTTTGTCTCTCTTGCAGGACATCAAAGGCGCATACATGAACACTGTACCAACACAAAACAGAATTAGTTGCAGTCCGCGTACTGGTATCAAAAACGGTTGAGCCATGACCTGCGCTGTGACCGCATTAGATATGCATCACACACCAGCGAGTGTGCAGCTGCTGATGGAGGGATGGCAGGTTATATCCAAATGTAGGCCTACGTTATCTTCTGACTGTGTGCTTCTCGTTGCATTGTTTTAAATGTTTTAAGTTGGATACGTGGTCATACTCGGGGCTTTCTTTTCAAAACAATTTTATGAAACGATAAATGTACATAACTGTCTGGTACCCTATACTGGCTTACTAAATCTCTCTGAGAAAAGGCATCCTAAATTGGCGTACTTAATCTCTCTGAAAACAGGCATCCTATATTGGCTTACCAAATCTCTCTAAAACAGGCATCCTATATTGGTTGTACTAAATCTCTCTGAGAACATACATCCTATATTGGCTTACTAAATATTTCTGAGAACAGGTATCCTATTCTGTCTTACTAAATGTCTCTGAGGATAGGCATCCTATATTGGCTTTCTAATTCTCTGTGAGAAAAGGCATCCTATATTGGCTTACTAAATCTCTATGAGAATAGATATCCTATAGTGGCTTACGTAAACCTCTCTGAGAATAGACATCCTATAATTGCTTACTAAATCTCTCTGGGAACAGGCATTCTATTTTGGCTCACTAAACCTCTCTGAGAACAGGCATCCTATATTGGCTTACTAAATCTCTCTGAGAATAGACATCCTATATTGTCTTTACTAAATTTCTCTGAGAAAAGAGATCCTATATTGGCTTACTAAATCTCTCTGAGAATAGGCATCCTATTTTGGCTTACTGAACCTATCTGAGAAAAGGCATCCTATTTTGGCTAACTCAACTTCTATGAGAATAGGCATCCTATATTGGCTTACTAAATCTCTCTGAGAAAAGGCATTCTAAATTGGCTTACTTAATCTCTCTGAGAACAGGCATCCTATACTGGCTTACTAAATCTCTCTGAGAATAGGCATCATATATTGGTTTACTAAATCTCTATGAGAATAGGCATCCTATATTAGCTTACTTAATCTCTCCGAGAATAGGCATCCTATATTGGCTTACCACATCTCTCCGAGACAAGGCATCCGATATTGGCGTACTAAATCTCTCCGAGAAAAAGCATCCTATATTGGCTATTCTGTAATTTGTACTTTGTCTTGCGCCGATTGACCTTAGCTGGTTCCCGTCGCTAAAGTTCAATGCCAGTACATGCAAGCATGGCTGTGATTGGACACAGGAGACAATTGATTCCATTGGTCGGCCCGTTTCGCAACTTTCAAAATAGTATTGTATTGAACTTAGATTGCTGACAAGTTGTGATGGTTTTGATATGGGTAGATATATAAAGGAATAATAAGGGGAGAATGCGTAAATCTTTTATCTCCTTGAGATGGCACATGCTGGGCAGGTTCTACGAGAGACTGGAACCACCGAAGTACGCAACTAAAATTGAAATGATAATGTCATTATGGATAACGTAGTAATCCTAAGTGCGCATGCGTTCCTTTCGAACCTCCGGTCCAATTCAACATTAGATCACGTGACCACGGGAACCAGCGAACTGGTTAACCCACAGAATGTCAAGTGTTCGTTCAACACAACGTGCAATCAACAACAAGATGCAATAAACAGGGCAAACGTGTATTAAATAAATGATAAGAACATTACACATATTGTCACTGCAAGTTCTGTTTTGGGACATCCGTTACATTTCGACCTTTCATGAGAGTTGTGTAATCTTAACACCAACACAGAATATGAAACTGCAGCAAACAATGTATTCTTGGTTCACACTTGGGCAGCAGTCCAAACTGTTTCCCCTGCCCCCAATCTTTCCTCGCTCCATGAATTACACAGATGAGTCATGACAGCTTTCAGGTAAGCGATAGTCGTCAATGTTACTTTCAAAACCGACGCTTGAACACGATTCACTGCTGGGAAACTTAAAGTTGGATACGTGCTCCCGATCGCGAAATAAATCTAGTGCAATATGTATTAAATAAATAACATATACTGTAAATCATAAACTGTAAAAATGTGTGCCTCATTTAATAACGCTGCATGCCCTTTGTCCCGGCAGTTATTTTCTACTTTCAAATAGTCAAACTCATTCCGAACCTTCCTCTGAGGGTTTTTCGAAGAATGTTCCGTCGATTTCCGAATGCTTTCAGAGAGAGCCCATGCATTTATTTGCAAGGGCAATGTTTCCGAAGGTTTACGAAACTTTTCAAAATTCTATCGGAAAGTTTGAAATGCATTCAATTCGCCTTTTAAGACTCCGGGGTTTTTAACGGAGATCGGTGTCTTTCACGAAATGACAATAAACGAACGGCTTGTATGTTGAGTGAGCCCGTCGTGACATGTACATATTATAACCTGAATCTATACTGACGTCCAAAAGAAAGTATACCAAGATTTTGAGAGACTACTGAATAAATTCACAAATGCGTTGGATA